>VZTN01012398.1:965-20738 GCA_013400515.1 Erpornis zantholeuca
TTTGTGATCAGGGAGTTAGCAGAATTAATTTCAAGTGCCCGTGTCAAAATATATTTAAGCTAGTACTAGAGAAGATAATTAGAGCACAAAGAGAAGCTGAAAGAGGACGTATTCAGAGAAGCTGATAGACTAGTGGCATGACATGAGCTGCAGTACTCTGGTGTTTGTTTGAGATAATTGGCTGTACCAGAGGTTTTTCTTTTTACTGACTGAAAATATTTCCATTTAAAACTGTTTTAGGTTCCAGTGGTATTTGTCTTCCTATCATTTATCCCTCCTAAAGGATAAGTGAAAAAATTAATCCTACTCCATTCATATTTGACACACAAATACTTTTCTGCAGATTCAAGTTTTGAGCACAGCTTTTCTTGTACCTGTTTTCCTTGAATTTGCTTATCATTCATAAATAATAATTTGTGACTACTCAGTCGACTGATAACACATTCACAGAGATTTCCATACTTCTTAGTGATCTTTTGAGGAAACACTGACAAAGGAAGTGGTCAGTGCCTCCCTGAAGCTGTACTTCTCAGGCTACTCCCTGGCATTTGTGTAATGAGTTGGGTGGGGAAACATCCTTTGGCTGCATCAAGAACCCTTACACAGCTAAGGTGGAATGGCACTGGCCACATGAGGAACTCCTACAGTGGAGCAAGAGCAGGGATAATCAGTCATCCCATGACAAACTTGTTATTTTCTCTGCCTGAGGAGAGCAGTATTGTTATTGCTGAAGTTTTGAAAAAAATTTTCCATGGCATTGGAAATAATTCCATTGGAAACTCCAGAGTTACTGATCTGGGAAACACTTTATAAATTAGTCAGTAATAAATTGCTGCCATAATCCTTTAGACATAAACTGCTTACCAAGTCTGGGAATAAGATTGGAACCAGACACAACTAGAATTCTCTCTGACAGAGTTCAGGAAGCAAGGTGATCCTTTCTGAACCTCATGACCCAAAAAAGGGTCTCCCCTGCCCCTTGCTTTTCCCTATTAAATGCTTAGACATAAACCATTGACCAAATCTGGGACAAGGATTCGACTCAGTCACACCTGGAGTCTGTGAGGAATTAGGAAACATTAGAAATGTCTGAACCTTGTTACTCTGTGGAGGGCCTCCCTCTTTAAAATTTGCTCCTTTTTTAACCCCAGTCTACACATAAATCATTCTAAATAGATCCTAATTTCATGCTCTTGTGTACAATACATCTATGTAGTAATTAGTAGAGTGAACCTTGCAACCAAATTTTGTCATGTTTGTGTAAATGTATGTAAAACCTGCTTTTGCTGATACCTTTTTCAATGGTGTTTTAAAGCAGCCCAAACCACTACTTTTACTATAGAATTGTCTCTTAATGTTTATTTCAAAGGTTTTCTCATATTATATAATATTTTGTAAATGGCATCTACTTTCCTTGTTCTTTTGAACTAGGATATTTTGTACTGTTGGATACATTACTGGAAAGTGTTTTCCCTTGTACATCTATGAATAGGAAATTTATCCCATGAAATCTGGAGAAATCGGGGTTTCACCCATGTAGCTGCAGAGCTCTCAATACTCATCCTGCAGCCACGTTCCCCCTGCTGCCATGGTTTGGATGACAGTAATGAGAGTCCAGTTTCAGGTGTTTTTGTCTTTTTTTCCAAGTCCTCCATGGACTTGGACAGCATTTTCTGGCTGCTGAGAGACCCTATGCTACAATAACAGTGTTCTTTGCAAACAATAGAAATGCCAGAGAATATACTGAGGCTCATGAGCATAAAAGGCATCTCTTGTCAACCAGAAAACCTCCAGCATTCTGACAGCTGAATAAATGGAGTCCTTCCTTGAGCTTAAATATAAGACAGATAGAAGAGGACCAAATTGCAGTTCTAGCAACTGACAGATGAGAAATTAGAGAAAAAATTGTCTTTTAAACTCCAGACACAGTAAGGTGTCCATCTCTCATGCTCTTTCATGTTTCTATCGATGACTTCTGACCTCTGGAGACCCCAGAAGATGAGGATATCTGTATATTAGTGACCATACTCTGTTATTACCTATTTTGGACCACAAAGTGAATATGATATTATCTGAATCTATTTTATTCCCTGGTCTCCATTATCCTGTCATCATTTAATGGCTTTTGTTTCTTCACTGATTGTCTTTGTTTATACTCATAACCACATCCAGTTTATTACCAATTCATGGCCAAGGCTGATTTTCTAGCTTTAGAGAACTAAGACTCTTAAGTGTAATTAGCATTCAAATAGGTCCAATATTTTATACTTGTGTACACAGTAAGGTTTTTCCAACATTCAAAATAAATAACTAAAGGCTTCAGGCCTCAGCTGTAAGGCAAAAAGATTAGTGGCAGTGGTATTGTGAATGTAAAAATTAAATAGTCATTAGTACAGTTGAATCAATTGTGTGCCATCATGACAACTTTAGTGCGCATATGTTATGCAAATGTATAAATCATAACCTTCCCTCACTACTTAGAATTTACTAAAATGAAAATATTCTGCTCTGGTGAGATTAAAATAACAAATGTGAACAAATTCAGAGCACTGCGGATTGCTACTTAACCAATACTTTCTGCTGTAATCTTTAGTTCTTTAATTTTTAGATGAATAGATGGCATATTTAAGAAGGGGGAATTGACTAAGAGGATCTTCTTATATAAATTATGAAGAAGTCCTTTCTTGTCAGAGAATTTTTGGGTTTTTTCCTGAGAGATTTCTGGTGCATGCTTGGCCTGCAACGTTCTTGAACCACAGCTAACTCTGCAAAATAATCCAGGGAATGGTTCTCTTATTCAAAGTTAAGCAGCACTACTGCATTCATGTTTTTGTTGTTCTGCCAGCAAGTACCACGCTGTCATTATACCCCATGCTCACAAATCAGAGAATTTATTGTCATTCTCAGTGTACCCTTTGTTGTTATTTTTTCAACTCATCCATTTTAAGACTCTACCTTTTCAGAAAAATCTGCATTTGTAAAGCAATTTAAAATATTTTACTAATATCTAAGGAATAATATTGAAGTCTCATTAAGTTTTCTGTCTTTACCACTCATGCTTTAATATATTCCCTCTTTCTAGAATAATGTCTTTTGTTTAGAACTTTTTAAAGCTGATCATAATTTTTGCAAACAAAAAAACCAACTTCTCTAAAACTTCCATGAGTAATATTTATAAATTTTAAGACAACTGCAAATATTAACTGTGCCATGGAAAATAAACTAATATGAATTATTCCTTTCATGGTTATTATAGACAAGACATCTTATGGTAAATGTTAATACATTTTGCAAACTTTAATTCTTCAAAAATATCTTAAAAGCACAATTCTTTGTAAAGAATAACCCGGGGGTTTGTTTTTTTGTTGGATTGATGATTGGGTTTTTTTGTTTCTTATTTTAATTGGGAAGTGTATGTGGGTGTGGGTGTGTCTATTGGTTGTTCTGTGTGTTGATTTTCTCCCCAGGGAAATGTAAACCAGGGAAGTGAAAGCAAGCTATAAGACGGAAATTCTAATGCAAATTTTAGTTAACAAACCAGTGGCACATGTCTATACTCACCTGTTTAATCATTAAAATAACTTTTATAAAAGAAAATTCATGAAGTTAGATTTAAGGAAGGCTGCTATGCATATTTACCCTGTTAAACATGCACACATTGCATCAGACTTCATAAAAACATTTTACATATGCTTGCACACATTTGGGAAAATATTACTTAGAGAAGTGCTTTATCAGAGGTTGATGTGAGGTGTTTTTGCAAACCATCCCCCATTTAAAGCTTCAGTGATTTCCTCTGCTATTTGCTAATTATTCTATTTGCTTATCAAAATACTATGTAATGTTCATGGCTCACAAATCTTTTCTCAAATATTAACAAAGGAATTTATCAGTACTTTGTTTTCTTTTCCCTTGTAACCCTGACACAGTCAAGTTGTTTTGATGCAGTGTAACATTAATCTTTACCATCTTGACATTAATTTGGGCTTCTGCTTTGCATGAATGTCTCACTTTACTGTCTTGCATAACCTTGACTATTGATTTGCAAGTAAGGGTGCATTCTTCACAAAGGAGAAGAGCATATTTACAAGAAAGCTCTTAGCTGACTCTATCCACATCTATAGAACATTTTCCCCAGTGTATGTCAGGAATAAATACCCACATTTTGTGGGTAGATAAAACCTTTGAAATTGAACCAGTGTAAATAAAAGCAGAATTTATCACATCTTATTTTCTAGATTAGAAATATAATGCTTAACTCAGAGCTCCCTTTTCATTTTCCCCTGTGTCTGGACTAATGGACTTCTGTTGCCACTGTTCCTCAAGGAATCAAAAGGACAGCAAATAGCACCTACCTCTGGATGTGCAAGTTGAGATTAATCAAAATAATTGCTACACGTTATTTACATATTTAACAAGAGCATTATATTGTTAAATATGTACAAAGTATTGCAAAAGTGTAATTCAGCTATGAAAATAATATAGTAATAAGTAATTCCTGTAACACCTATGATAATTTGTTTACTTTTATTTAAACTGTTCAAATCCCTGAAAACTAGGTAGGAAATTAGTACATCAATCCCTGAAAATAATACTTTGCAGCACTAATAATATATTCGTATGTACACTCTCTAACTAAAGTAAGAAATAATTATTTGACATAGTGGTGGCAATCTAGAGTTTTTTTTGGAATATAAATAGTATGGTAAATGAAGAATGAAGGGGGCTCTCTTAGAACTGATCTCAACTGTTTTTACAAATAACTTAGTGTATTTTAAAGCCAGTTGATGTAATGCTATATAACATACCTGAAAAAAAAAATCCTAGGCGATATTAAGAAAAGACAAACAAAATTTAAAGTATTTCCTCACTGAACTCAGGTTAATTTTTTTATCCTGGAAATTTTATACCAAGGACTATGAAACCTCTAAGAAATTCTTTCAGCTCTTACAAACTACCAGTCCCATGTTACTCCATGGCTGAGTGCAATAAACCCTTTATCACAAAAGTCAGGTAAAAATGAATAGTTACCTTGGCACAAAATGGCACTTTGTAGCTGCATTGCAGTTATTGAAGATAGCACTTGCATCTTCAAGATGCAAGATAATGCTTGCACCTTCAGCTGGTTTGCTGAAACAATTATGTAGCTATTAACATTGGCACAGTTCTCAATTTCACTCTAGTGTAGAAGACTCGACCTGCCTTGTTGTACTGCTTTGTGCATATTTAAAAGTTAACTACATAAGTTTTGGTTTCCATGGACCTCTAAAACTTCTTCAGAAATGACAAGCGTTGACATCGTAGATGAGCTGTGATCATTGCTGTCTTATGAAGAATATATTAAAGAGTGGTGTTCTAAGAAGAAAAGAGTTACCCCTAGTTTTAAGGTAGCCCAGTGCAGCTGATAGTCTCAACAAAAAGCCTGAGAATTAATCCATTTTAACTTGGAGATAAAGCAGCTACAAATGACTCAATTGTCAATATTCTAAAAATAAGCAAATACAGGCATTCAAATTATGCAAAAAAGCCTAAGGTTTCACTGCTGAAGTTAGATTTCTGGCTCTATTCCTGGGTTGAGATGTTGTTCTGCAAAGTTAAATACAGCCCAAGAGTATACTTTCAAGAAAAAAAAAATCTGTCAGGTTTAGAATAAGAAATTTAAAAATAAAGAGCAGACACCATTTATTACTGTCTTAACTCTGGATGTGAAAGTCAAACTGTGCTTTTGCAGGTTAAGTTGCTATGTTCTGAAATGAGATAGTCTGAGCAGGGACAGTCTGAGTTCACATCCAATGCTGTTCTAACCCTGGCATGACTTCATTAGCTGAAGCTCTCTTTAAATCCACACAGCCTGAGCAAAACTCAAACCTCTGCAACTCATTGTATTCCAAACTTCTTTAGTGAAAAAAAACAAAAGGAGAATGCAAAGGAAGAGGCCCATTTTCATCAATGTAAATACCCTGCTTAACTATCCCTTGCTTTAAACTTATCCAAGCAAAATTTTTCTTTCAAACTTGATGAGGGTCATAATCCTTTTAGTAATCAAACCAAGACTGAAGAATCCAAATGCTACATTGCCATTTAACAGATGGTTGTATGGACCATGAATTAAATACTAGTTTTCTGAATAATTTACATTTTTTATCTCAGTAAAGACTAAACTATAGCACCTGGAATAACCTGGTTTTGAATCAGTTTTTGGTTTTCTTGTATGTAGGAAAAGCAAAAGTGTTAATTTTCTCAGATATAATTTTTTCAAATCTGAAATATGGAATGGAAAAAAATTATTCAAAAATAAATTAGTTTTTGAAACCCATGAGCAATTTTAGAAGTAGAAATAGGAGTTTTTTTCCCAATTATAATACTATCAGTTCCTCCTGTAATGCCATGTACTCTTTTTTTGTTGCTATTGAAATTATGACTTAAAATTCTGGAAAGTAATGCCTGTACTGATGGATGATGTGCCATCAAGATATCTGCTGTTCTTCTTGATTGCTTTGGATATTATTCTTATCTATTATGCTGATATGAGGGAAAACAATCACTTCTAAGAACCACTTTCAAGTATTTCATTGTCCTGCTTGCTTCAATGGGTTCTAGTTTATGTATCACCTATTAAAAATTATCCTTGCATCTGAACTTGATATAATAGGTTTTCTTGAAATTATAATTGACATAAGCAATAAAAATATTAATCTTTTTTAAAAGCTTTGAATGTAGAGTATAAATATTCAGAAGTTTGAACTTGATAGTCAATAAGAAAATCCATTCCACTAATCATTTTCTCTGGAAAGCTTTTCATATAAAAATACTTTTATGAGCAGGCTTGATCTTTTATGTAGATTTTCATTTACAGGAAGAACATCTTCGTGTTCCCCAAGCATAGAAGTTATCTCCATGATTTGCATCATGTAATTCAGTTTCGTGGCTCAAGGAAACTGGGTGAATTTTAGGGATGAGTGAAAGGATGTAAGATCCTAAAGGCAGGAGTACCCAGCAGCACAAGGGGACCCAGAGCTGGGCAGAAGCAGGAGTACTGTGCTGAGACCCTCAGTTAGAGAGCTGCTGCAGAAGCACAGCTGCCCAGAAGCAGCTGAAAGGAAGGATAACCAGAAGGCAGCCCAGACAGCTTCAGCTAAACACTGAGCTCTGCTTCACTGCTGGAGTGAACATGCAGCTGGTAAGTCGAGCTGGCCCTGTGTTGTCCAGATGATTCAGACACCTCAGGTTCAGTCAAGGTGTTTGGTCACTTGCAATTACATATATTCTAGACAGCAAACTAGTAATGTTTCACTTCTGTGCTGAGATTCAGTCCTTCAGTGCTAGAAGATTCTGTTAGTCTGTGCGTGCTTTCCCGACTAACACACTGCTAAGGGTGGACAGGCAGAACACCCTGGAAGCAGCTGAGCTTTTCTCTTGCAGGGTAAAGAGGAGGAGCACTGCAAGGCTGCTCTGCTTTCTGGGCTATGACACAAACCAGATTTGTCTCTCCTTCCACCAGTTTTTCTTTTAAGGAAAGAAATCAGATCAATGACTGAGCTGTGCTGTTCTGTGACCTCAGTCCTGTCAGTGTCAGCCCCACAATGTTAGCAGGATGAGCTCTTAGAGAATGTTAAGCTACGGCACCTAAATTTTCAACCCCAAGTGGACTTTGGTGTAAGTACCCAATCAGTGCCTAATAGTGCAATAAAAACAACAGTGCCTGTGGTCATTCACAAAAGCAACAACATAGGCACCTAATCCATATCTGGAAAACCTAACTGTTCATAAGTCTGCAGAAATCCAGCTAGTTAAGAACAGATTTTGTGAACTTTTCTCCTAGACTTATTACCACAAATTTTATCTGTACTACACTTAAAGCCTGTATTATATCCATATTTATGTTGTATTCTGTTTAATTTTTACCTCTTACATATTATAAGAATTTAAATTTTTCTCCTATCTCTTCTGCCTCTCCTTAAATTTTGAAAACCATATTTTTGTGTTTTTCTTAAAGCTATTATTTTCACACAGAACTGCACACCCTTATTTTTGGGTTGATGCCAGTTATTCTTCAATTTACTGCTACTCGGAGCTGTTGATCCCTTAAGCTCTATGTCAGTACTTACAGGTCTGATGAAATTAGCTCTATCTGTTGCTTTCCTGGTAATAGGGTCTCAAATATCCACCTGTGATTTCAGTTCTCTCTAGTCACCCATATAGCTGGCATCAATCTATTCCCTGTATTACACTATTATCTCAGCTCCTCGACCCCTCCTAAAGCCTTCAGGCAGAAGGTAACAACCAGGCAGTAGAGGAAAGGCAGAACATTTTCTAAAACTCATACAAATTAAAGACAGGTTTTCAGGCTTTCTCAGCTAGGTGCTGGTGTTGTGCCCAGATGCATGGCTTCCTGTGAGAATGCAGACTGCTGAAGTGACCCTTGGTGTACTGATGTGAGCTGGAGATGTTGCTGCACTTGCACAGCGTGGGTAGGAAACAGCTACAGCTGTGATTTTCCCTTGCTGTCTGGACCAGAGAAAGACCTCTGCAAAACAAAATCTTCAGTGAACTAAGGCATAAATCATGAAGTATGTCTTTTCTTAGCAGAGAAGAAAGTGTTTTTTCTTGCATTTGTGCTTTCCAGAACCCTCTGCAGACAGACATATCCTCAGTGAGATTCCCCTGGGTTGATATTAGCTTTTGTTCTACACACCTATCATTTTCCTTAAAGACTCCCTGACTGCAGAATTAAGATTAAAATCTAGAAGTCTCACTTTATTTTATCTCTCAATTAAAATAGGGGAAAAAATCTGTTTTGATTGCAATCAAGACTATGAGAAAACAAAGATCTGATCTCTCCATCATCTCATGAACCTGTAAAATTTTTTCCTCCTCTGTTTTGTCCAGCTACCGACTTTTTCAGAACTACTTCAATTTCAAAATTTAATTTTCCAGACAAAAAAATTAAGAAAAAAACAGTGTGGTGAAGGAGAGGAAGATGGTGTTAGCCAAATGGTACACAGTTTCCGACCCCACCTGAACTTACAGGGATGATATGATGATAAAAATATGCACTTTCTTTCCTTCACCTTCATATCCTTTCTTCCCTCCGACAGGATTAAGCTCACTGCAATGTGGAGGGCACAGCACAGGTGTCTGACTGCAGAACCCATGCCTCCTGTGCCATCTTGGAGGCCAGGGCCAGGCATGGCCGAGCATCTCCTCGGGGCTTGGGGGGCACAGCCACAGTTACTGATGCAGGTCTGGCAATATCCAGGGATGCTGGGGCCCTGCTCAGCAGGAGCCCATTCTGCCTGTCCCTCCTGTGGCCAATTCCCCGTGTGTGAGGGTGGCTGCCTGTTCAGTCCCAGTGGAGAAGTGTGAGGGATGTGGGTGCCAGATGCTCTGCAAAGAGAACATCGGGAGCAGCAGCACTGTTTAATTAACTTAAACAACTTGAATTGGCTTTTTTTCTGGTGTTTGGCAACATTTACGTTAATTAAGGATGTGTTACAAGGAAACTGGTCTCGCAGCAGAAGTTTTATCAAACCCTATTACATCCTCCAGTATTCTTTTTTCCCAGTCCTGTGGGCCAGAAATTATGTTAATTAAACCAACTTCTCTTGTCTACAAGAAGTAGTATAACACAGAGTAAATTAGGAATTAAATGAAGGTTTTTCTTTTTTCTCAAATTAATTTTTCTCTTTTTCCAATGACATTCTATCATCCCTTATAACTGAAATCAGTCAGAAAGGTTGAACTACTAAATTTCTCTAGAAGGAATAGGGGACTAGTCTCTGGTTTCCTCATGGAAATGCATGAACAGTCAGACATGAAGAAACATGCTCATTCTTTTTCTTCTGCAAGAATATTGTTTTAGGCCACTATTCTTGGATTAATCAATTTCAAAATGTGGAGAATCATAACAAATGATGTGGTCCAACAGGTATGTTTTGTTGGTCAAAACTGAACAACTTTTTAATTTCTATTTTTATTTTAAAAAAATTTTTTGGGTAATGGCAGGATAAGTCCTCTCTGCTCCTAAAGGGATTATATGCTGGTTTAAATTTCCTGGGCTTTTTTAAAATAAATAAATTGGCAAGAAGCATGAAGGAAGAATTATAATCATGGTTCATCAGGAAATGTGAGTATATATTCACCAAGCTTCACCTCTTTGCGCTAGATGTGTTAGGGAATGCTTTCAAACTCTAATTGAACACCAGTTATGCAGGGGAAAAAAAGATAGAGAAAAGACTGTATCTGCAGCCATTTACAGTTCAGAGAAATGACAATGCATGAAAGATCTGAGATTTTCCAAGCAGTTATTCCATGATGAAAAGTATTGTCAAGACTTTTATTACTTCCTTAAAGTTTTTAAAGTTCCTTGAGCATATGTGGATATGTGTTTGTCTGTGTATGTCTGTGTATAAAATCTTCAAACCCACACTGAAGCTCATTAATTTGGATCCATACATCTCATATATGTATACACATAATTCTTCACACATTCACACACACATATATATACACATTAACAAAATTCACCTTAACCAACAAAAGAGAAGGCAGAAAACCACATGTAGTCAGCAAAAGATACGTAAAATAGGACGTAACTGTATTTGCTCCGCTCTATTATTCATCATCCTAGTTTGTTCTCATGGAGGGTATGAATTATTCATTTTTAAGCACAATAGGAAAACATTAGTACAGTTTAATGGCCAAGTGGGATTTTCTAATGAAAGACTTGTGAGTGATTCATTGTAATGAGGAGCGTTTTTACAAGAACAAGTGTTGAGAAGCAGTCATGATTTCTTTTTCAGATACCCTGGGTCAAGAAAATAATTCCATTTGGTTATTGATAGGGAAAATGAGAAGTGGGTGACAGTGTTTACTTTTTCAAAAATATCAAATCATTGTATGAATTAGCTCCCAACTAGTAAAGCACACTGGCTGTATTCTTAACAGAATAAAAAAGGTGGATGGGTGAGCAATTCCCCCAGCACCCCCAAGAGTACTGAGAGAGCTGGCGGAAGAGCTCCCCGGGTCACTGTCAATGATTTACCAGCGGTGCTCGCCAACCTGCTATGTCACAGTTGGCTGAAAGTTGGTCAATGGGACACCAATCTACATCAAGAGTCAGAGGACAATTTGGGGATCCATATGCCTGTCAGTCTGGCCTTGGTGCCAGGGAAGGTCATGGAGAAGATAATCTTCAGTGTCATGATGTGACATGTGAAGAACAACTAGGGATCAGGCCCAGCCAGCAAGGGTTTATGAAAGGCAGGTCCTGCTTGACCAACCTGATCTACTCCAGTGGCAGGTGACCTGCTCAGTGGATGAGGGAAAGTCTGTGGATGTTGATTATCTAGACATTGGTAAAATGATTGACAAAGTTTCCCACAGCGTTCTCCTGGAGAAATTGGCTGTGCACTGTTAAATATCTTTATCAGTGATCTGGATGAGGGGATCCAGTGCATCCTCCTCCATCAGTTTGCAGACAACACCAAGTTGGGTGGGACTGTTGATCTGCTGAAGGGTAGAAAGGTACGGCAGAGGGATCTGGACTGGCAAGACCAATGGGCTGAGGCCAATAGTATAAAGTTCAGCAAAGCCAAATGCCAGGTCCTGCCCTTGGGTCACAACCACTCCTGATAGCACTACAGGCTGGGGACAGAGTGGCTGGAAAGTGCCCAGCAGAAAAGGACCTGGGGGTGCTCTTTGACCGTGGCTGAACATGAGCCAGAGTGTGCCCAGGTGGCCGAGNATTATCTAGACATTGGTAAAATGATTGACAAAGTTTCCCACAGCGTTCTCCTGGAGAAATTGGCTGTGCACTGTTAAATATCTTTATCAGTGATCTGGATGAGGGGATCCAGTGCATCCTCCTCCATCAGTTTGCAGACAACACCAAGTTGGGTGGGACTGTTGATCTGCTGAAGGGTAGAAAGGTACGGCAGAGGGATCTGGACTGGCAAGACCAATGGGCTGAGGCCAATAGTATAAAGTTCAGCAAAGCCAAATGCCAGGTCCTGCCCTTGGGTCACAACCACTCCTGATAGCACTACAGGCTGGGGACAGAGTGGCTGGAAAGTGCCCAGCAGAAAAGGACCTGGGGGTGCTCTTTGACCGTGGCTGAACATGAGCCAGAGTGTGCCCAGGTGGCCGAGAAGGCCAATGGCATCTTGGCCTGGATCAGCAATGGTGTGGCCAGCACCAGCAGGGCCAGGGCAGTGCTTGTCCCCCTGTACTCGGCACTGATAAGACAGTACCCGGAATCGTCTGTTCAGTTTTGGGCCACTCTTTACAAGAACTACCTTGAGATGCTGGAGTGTGTCCAGAGAGGGGCAGTGGAGCTGGTGAAGGGCCTAGAGCACAAATCTCACTCTAACGATATCTTCATAATATTAAAAGAAATTTAAATTTCTATTATAAATAGTAAAAATAATAACTATTAATAATGGAAACTGTTAAATAAAATCGAATCCTGTTCTTTTATTCTACCAGAAAAAAAACAAATGGCCTCAGTTTAATTCTCATCATTCTTTTTCATAATCTGGAAAAATAATTTTCTCCTCCACTCAAGGCAGTATTATTTGAGATCAGAGTCAATCTTATGTCATTTGCTTGACTTACTGCTTTACATAATCTCCAATTCTAATGACCAGGTATCATAATAATTAAGTACAATATTAATCTATGTACTGAGCTGATCTAATTAATAAAGTCATCTATTATATGGTTTTAAATTTCTAGTCTACCCTTATTTAGAACTATGTAAGCCTAAGATGGGATAGACTTAGAGTCTTAGAGTTGAATGTTCCATTCAAAGGCAAAAAGAAGAAATGCAGCTCCATCTTTACAAGCTATACTGTAATCAGATTTTCTTGTTCTGTTCTGTTGCTTCTTTTGCCATTGTTTTTTCACACTCTTTCATACAAACTGCATTTTTACTATCACTGTAACCTGCAAAAGGATCAGACAAGGTAAGTCTTATTGAAATGAGCTTTGTGTAGAATGTACAGATGATTATTCCAAAGAGACCAGGGACTTGCTGTATGTTTCCTACACAAAATATCTAAGTTTGTTGCTTTCTAATTAAAATCTCTGTCAGTATTTCTGCAAAGTCAAGGTTTTAACTGGCTTGGGTGATTACTAGGGTTTAGCCAAATTAAAATATAGAAGATACAAAAGAAGTATAAAAGAGTAAAAAAAAATTAAGTAGCCATTTCTGAACCAGAAAGTGCTTGTCTTCTCTGGAAAATACTAAGGCCAGTGAGTGAGCTGGGAAAATTTTGTCACACTTTGTGAAGTTAAGCCTGGTCTTTAGGAGAAAAAACCCGAAACCCTGGAACAATTTTTAAATTATTTTACTTACCCCTGCACCGTCTCATTTTTCCCCCCAAGTGGGACATGTTCATAAATTAGATGAAAATCCTTGAAAATTTGTACCTGCTGAGATTTGATAAAACATACTTTTCACCATATAGCCTCAGACATCCAATAAGTTCAAAAGTCACTGAACCATTTGTTTTATCATTTATTTTAATGAAATCTGCCACAAGAGGCCCGTAGTAATTATACATCTGATTATGAGAAGTGGTTCTTTCTAATTTTGCTTGCTGCATTTGCTGTTTCCTTGTTACAGTTCAAAGTACTTCTCAATGGATTTTGAAGACATAAATTTACTTTCATCATATCATTATACGCTTACTAGAAAGTATCAGTCAAAATGTATCCAGAATTATTTTGTTGTCGTTGTACTGTCTGTATTTCCTTAAGTACATTCAGAGGTATGCTTGTGAGAATGAAATGGATCTACAGGGAACTCTGCTTATCAGTTTCCTTTGATCTCTCTGAGAAAGAAGGGACATCTTATGTATTCATGTAGACATGCAAACATGTCCTGTGTACTTAAGAACTTTGTGAATTCAAAGACCAAGACAGAAAAACATATGAAGGATAATACAAAATAGTTGCTGAATCATAACATGCAGTATTGCAACCTAGAATTCAAGCTGTTCTGAAAGACACTTGCCATCTTGTGGGAAATGTAAAGCAAGAAGGCTTTAGAGCCTGTGGGAAAAAGCAGGTTTTGGAAATAAAGCAAAGATATTAGGTTTAGCTGCAACTGCAAAAGCATGAAGTAGAAGATACAATTATCTAGACAGCAAGGACACTAAAACAAGAGTTGGGGTTTATAGGCTTGGCTGAGAGAAGTCTTGAAGCTGCAGAAAATGTGCTTAGCAAAGATACTGAAGTTTTAATCTTAAATAATGGGATATTGTGCATTGTTATTACAAGGCATACAAGCAAGTATTGTTTGTAACAGGTGTATGTGCTCTTTTTAGTGACTGGTTAGAACACTTGTCTGCAAACTTTAAAAACTTGCTATTGGCTGAAAAGCTTTTAAGAATGTTCTGTCACTAAGAAACTTTGGGATGTCAGCAGACGTGAGCCGTGTACCTTCTCTTGTGTACATGAGGCTGATGCCTGAAATAAATAAATAAAAAGCTCGTGGAACGCCTGGCTGTGGCCCTGTCCTCTTAACAAAGGATTCTCCGACACCATCTCCCCTCCTGCACAATTTCCTTGTCCATTTTCAAACAGTGAAGTTATTCATGTCCATCCAGAACTTCCTCCTATTGATGTGAAACTATGCCAATGCATTGGATGTTACACAGTTAATGCTCCTGTCTGCACAGGCTGTCTTTGCCATCTACGTGGGTGAGAAAACACTCCTTACCATATAAACACTGTTTGTATGTCATTCTGTAAAACTGCCTTTAAATAAGTGCTTTCTATTTTGAAAAGAAGTGTAAAATAAGATAGAATAAAATAAAAAGTGAAAGTTTATACATTACTTAAAAAAACCCTTATGTTAACTTGGCCTCAGATTGATTTTCAGCTTCGGTCAATTTTAATGTGTGCTCTGTGTTTTGGGAAACAGTTCTATACTCCATATAATAAAGAAAAAGTTTTACTTTGACCAAGAATTATTTGGATGTTCAAGTACAGAGTGTAAAGTAGATTTAGAAGTAAATCTGAGTTGGATAATTTCTTTTCAACAGTTCATGAAACCTGTAGTGTCTCTACTGAGACTAGTATGCTAAACAAGGATAATTTTTTGATTGTTCAATAATATTTTCCTGTTAGGATGTTATGTGTTTTCTTTTCCTTTTAACAGGGAATGTTATTTGACTTAACTTGTAGTTCTCATAATAACTGTACTCATTACATGCACCAATAATCACATGCCTTTCTCAGAAATCTCTTGGTTACAAGAAATTAGTATCAAACCCAAGGGGCTTAAAATCACCTACTGATGCATGGAATGTCCCCACAAAATAGTGGAAATCTCTGGTCAAGAAAGAAGTTTTAACTCAAAAATTAATCAGATCATTTTTCCCATACAAGAACAAGAAACATTTTCTGTCCCTTTTTTTTCCTTCTGGTTTACTGACAATGACTAATTCACCTAAAGTTTTAAATACAAAACCAACAACAATAAAACACAAACGTAAATAAAAACCAATTTTAAAGATACCACGACAGGAAAAATATTCTCTTCACGTAGCAGTTTTACAATACTGTCCAATAATTGTTGTAGCTGTGTGAACACAATCCTTGTGTTGCTCAGCTCTCCCATAATATGGGGTAATTCTACCTGGCTGGGTTAAGCTTAGTAAAATATGTGAATAGAAATGTCATGGCTTTTTCCTCTTCTTTCTACTTCTCTGATTAGAAAAGCAACACACACTAAATAAACAAGCAAACTATAAAGGAAGAAAACAACAAACAAAGAGGTGACAGATAGAAAGCCAGTTCTGAAAGCCTTTGAATTTAACTTCCCCTGACAACCTATCTCGAAGTTCATTGTAAAAATGTAGGAGACCTGTAAAGAGAGGAAATCAGCTGTCAAAACTAATGCCACAGGAACCCAGGTGTGAAACCAGACATGGAAGGCTGAATCATTCTTTGAAAAGCGGAGTTTTCCTCAACTATAAGAATTCTTGACCTAAAATAGGCAGCTGTTTTATGCATGTAAGCAGTGTGTGTATAGGCAAATCACGATAGAAAGCTACATAGATTCTGACCATTATCCAGATTACTCATATAACAGAAATTGCCTTGGCAAAATGAAGAAGCTAACACTGGAAATTCCTCTTTCTACCATTTTAAAGGAGTATATGAATCATTATTAAAAATTTTTGAAAATACTGCCTTCAGTGTCCTTTTTCAACATTGGAGGTAAAATATATGTTTTCTGGCTTAACAATTTTAACCTCTGTCATATAGAAAAGGGTCCCATGTTACACAACAGCTGTATTTGTGCTATTCCTTATGTAAAAGATTTATAAACTTCATATTTCTGACCTTTCTAAAGAACACCTCAAAAAGGAAAAAAGGTCATACACATTCCCAAGGTCTAGTTAGAACTTACCTAAGTGTTCGGTTGCACCTGCAACTATAGATTTGAATATTGTTTCATTCCTAAGTCTTATCTCCTCATCTCATTTTATGTTAATTCCATCACCCAAAAGAAACTAAATAAAAGATAAAGCCATGATGTATGGTGCATGATTACATAAGTTTCCAATAAGAATGTAATCATTTTTTAGTTCTTAGATAATTAGCAACCATAATGTATCACCTATTATAGAGAGAGGTTAATTGTTAAATATATCAACTGGTCCCAGTAAATGTAAAAACAGAGTTTGAAGGTTTCAGATAATGATAGTGATGAGTTTTGTAAAAACACTTCAGAGGGAGTGAGAAGAGAGGGAAATGTCTTGCTTTAAGACAAAGTTTGATCACTACTGAGGAGAAAAAATAAGTAATTGCTTAAAAAAACAGGGAAATTACCTCTGTGGTACAAAAGGCCCCTTATACTTGAGTGTATTGGCACCTCATACATGCATTTTTAAGTGTATTGTTTGCTTCTGATGAAGTCTTACCACAATATTAGAGAAGTGTGAACACTTGACCTCAAGCTCTATGTAATGGGAAAAAGAAGAAAGAGAAAATATTACATCTCAGAAATAATTGTCTACAATTGTCATACATGCTCTCAGAGCTGGGGTCTAAGACTATAAAAAGTAAAGAATGAAAGGAGTCAAATTATATTAAATCACATGCATATTTTTTGTCTCATTAATGACTTAGGTATCTGTAGAGGACAAATGCTGGATAATACACAAGGAGAGAGTATTTAATTCCTTTGCTTTAGGAGATTGCAGTATTTCTCAGTAGAAGTTAATATGCCTTTCAAGTTGATTTGCTCTGCTGGACTGGCCCAAGGAAAGGTGAGGATCTGATCATCCTTCTCTGTTTTCCAAAGCAAAATTTCAGGATCTTTAATAGAGTGAAAATTAGAATTAATTAAAACACCAGTGAGACAGTGTAAGGTATTAAAAATTTACCTGTGAGGATCTGATGCCCATTTCAGAAAAGACTAAGGAGATCTACTCTTGAATTATTATAGTCCAATAGGTTTTAAAAGGTGTGGTAAGCACTGCTCCCCTACTCATTCCTGTCTGGTATAGGACACAAGGTTTCCAACTGTGTGGGTTCTAGGGATCAGGAACACCAGCCTGTTCTACCTGCTCTACCAAATGTGCTACCAAATACTTGGGAACCACATCTGCTTGTCACCCAGCCAAACCCAAACTCCTGTTTGGGATATGGACACAGGTTTTGGTTTGGAAAGGAAAGAAATAATTGAAATTGGTGTAGACCTACTGTTTTGTAAAAACATGGGGGCAAACAGCCCACCTGCACACCACTCAGGTGGGCTGCTGTGTCTCTCACATCTACTGCTTGCTCTGCAGCAAATCCTCCCTCACGTAAAGGATTTTGAGACTAAATGTCAGGAGAAGTTGCTCAAACCTCAAGCATTTTATAACAATGGGTTCCATCAATGGGTTCCATTTTAAAACAGATCATGAAGTATAGGCAGATGAATCAAAAAGTTATTTAAATATTCAGGCTATTTTCCTCAAAGTCACTGCAATGAATATTTTTTGACAATAAATGATTAATTTTTGATACCTTAAAATTTGAGTGTAAAACTGTAGATACATATTGTACCACGAGGCATAAAAATTTAATAGTGAAGAATAGTTTGATGAAGTTTTTCATATCCCTTACATCAAATACAGCATTTCTTGAAGCCTTTTCTTTTTCACAAGCTGTATATTTTAAACCCAGTTGTACACTATCAACATTAGCCATGTTCCTTGAAAATAAGAAAGGAAAGAGTGGCTCTGAATCATAACTCTGAGCTGCAGTCATTTAATTTAACAAATGGAAATCAATTACTTTAGAAATATCAGATGTCACATAACATTTGTTTCAATGTATTAATTTCCATTAAACTTCGTTGACTTCAGATAATTTTAAAGATTTTTTCCCTCCGGGCAGACTGTCACTTCAATCACTTGGAGATAGAGTTTTTTCAATTAATTTTAATACAGTTTAAAAAATATGCTCTCAAAAGAAATGCTAAAAAGGCAGAGAGAAGAAAAAGTATTCAGATTAAAGCCTTGATTTTGAGTAACAGGTACTATAGTTGCAACAGAATTCCAATAAATTTGCCTTTTGGTCTGTAAACATTTGTTTGTAAATATAAACATTTGTATGTCCTTTCTGGAGAAAAAAAAAAGAGCTAAGATTATGAAAAAAACATCACTGCTTAACTGTTTTTATTTCACTGTATTATATAGACACTGTTCACACATGAATGACAGGCAGACATTCTTTATGTGGTATAGTTCCTTGGGTATTTTATGTGGTATTGTTCCTTGGGTATTCACCCACCTTTACATGTATGTTTTTAAGGGTTGTAACTTACCAAGATATAGTTGATATTCTAAGGACTTTTTTTTCTCCTGCTGAAGCCCTAGGACTTCCGTTCATCCTTCCAGGATCTGTTTTTCATTTATCACTTGCTTCTCTGGTGGCCTCATAAAAATTTGATTGCAATTAGTAACAGTAATGACCTTGTAGGCCATGTAGCCAGTGCTTCATCTCTGTCAATCACAGAATAATGTAAAGACAGGATTACATTACTTTTAAAGAATACCATTCACTGCTATTCTTATTTGCCACAAAACAAAATCAAATTTGTTTTCCCCCATCAAGAGGTGAACAGAATTTCAGGCTTCCCTTTTCCTGTATAAAAGCCTGCTTCAATTTCACTCAAACTTGGGCTGTCTGCAGCTGGAGTTTTAGGTGCAGCACTGCCCACTCTGCTCTACAAAATCTGCCTCTGAGATACTTGAGTTACCCACACCTGCTCTCCTTCCAGCTTTCTGGCTGAACCACTACACTTTTCTGGAAGCTGGAAGAAATATTTTTATTCTAACTGAATAACTAGCTTGTCACCTGTCATTTTTAGCTGCTGCACATTTTCACCCTTCATCTCTCATTAACTGTATTACCCTAGCCTGAGGCCAGAATGCACCTGATATTTGGTTCCTTAGGACCCATTGAATGAGACTTTCCTCCTTTCCCTCAGGCACATCCCATGGGATGACCTACTGTTTGATCTCCAGCCTTATCTGGGATAAAAGAAAACGGCTTTGATAAGTATCATATAACCCTGAATTATACTCTCTCTCTTTATCCCAGCTGCACTGGTTTGGCCTCAGCAGCAGCATCTTCCAGAACTCTTCAGACCTTGACATCAGAAATGAATCAGAAGATTTGTTAGACATGGTTCCCAAGCAGAGCTTTCAAATAAAGCAACAAAACCTTCCCATAGTGGACAGTAAGGACACTCAGTCACTAACC
>VZTN01012400.1:4193-31201 GCA_013400515.1 Erpornis zantholeuca
TCTTCACAAAGGTCTATGTTTGCCTGTGAGATGCACAGTATTTATCTCTTTGGCAGCCATAGGAATTATACTTTTGCTCAGTGGTCTTGGTTTGTAGACACAGCTAAAAGCAGCTCTGCTCAGTGAAGGTCATTTTTGTTCTCTCCTAAACCTAATACTACATGTATGAAATCAGTGGCCCAACATACTCAACAATTTTTTTTTATAGTGAGGAGTTCCCAGCCAAGCAACATTTTTTCAGGCCTTGCATTTGCGACACCAGCTGTAACAACAATGAGCAAGTGTGTTCAGGCACCACTCTGCTTGCTTGGTGCTACTGAGTGACAAGACAAGACCGTGGTGATCCAAAGAGGGTTTCGAGGTCGCATTACATCAGTCCAGACAAAAAAAGTCTGGCTCAGCACAAAGTAAAAGTGAAAGACTGACATTCTGGTGCAGTGATTCAGTGCTCTGTTCTGTTCATTTAAGTCCATATATAAAATAAAGACCAATGGAAACTTGCAGGGGGAGTAGACTTTGTTTATTACGTTAATGGTGAAGCCTATCTTTAAAGTGACAGCTTTAAAAAGACAAAGAATATTTAAACATTCTTGGTTTCAAAACTGGTATCTTGAAGTAGCTGTTTCATTTGACCAGTACCCTAAAGCAAGATAGAGGGGTTTTTTGACTGTCTGTGTGGATGGAGGTTCTGCTTTACTTCCTACAAGTGCAATCAGGGATATTTTCCAATGCACCCTCTTCCTGCTGGGCCTGCAGTTCATTTTCAGAGAGGTAGTGTGTTTTCTTCAGATTTGAAATTTAGTCATTCTAGCCATAAGTCCTTTTCAGTCTATCATTAATGTTTCTTTCCTACCCCCAAAATTTTTTTTTGGTGCATTAAAATGTGATTTTAGATTTTATTATTTACAGAATTGTGAATCTATGATAACACCAGTGAACTTAGGTTTGTATGACAATAACTGACAATTTACATACTCAAATAAGTGACATATGGAGTTTTACATCCACAGACTATTTATGTGTATTAACCGTCTACATGCGTGCATTTAAACTGTTAATTTCAGTTTTGCTTAGCCTGAAAAGGATAAATTCCCAGAGCACTTTCTTAGTGAAATTTGGGCCAAGTGAGGAACTTTGACTAGGTTTTTATTTTGCTAGCTAGAGTATCTTTCACTTACAGCAAAAAGATTTGTTATGGATGTATCCTGACAGCAAAAATGTGGGAATATACAAGTAGTTCAGTAATATGCATTCCATTTGAGTGTTCACTAGGGTTTTTTTTTTGTGGGGCCAGTCAAATGTGAAAACTGGACAGTAACATTACAAAGGCAATGTTAAAATAAAATTGCATGTGAAAATTGCAGTAATTATACTTTAAAATTAAGCTATGCTACAGATTTCTTTTTATACATGAAAATGTATGCATGAAGTTTAGAAAATTAGTCCAGAAAACTTAAAGCCCAAATGAAACACATGGATCAGTAAGTAAACACACGGAAAATTCTCTTGAATATGATGTCATCCATTTGCTGTAGGTCAGAAATAACTTCATACTGTTAATTATGGTATTTATCACAATTCATATGATTTTGTGGGGCCTTGTCAGTGATCAAAGGTGGTTTTTTGGACACCTGTCATCAAGTGAGCTAGTAATTGTAGAATAGATTATTTACTGAATCTAATATGCCATTAAATAGACTTATTTTCCCCTTTCAGCAGTTAATGTTGTTGATAAAAGGACAGTTCTCTTTTAGTAAAGTTGATTTGTTGCAGTCAGGTACAATAATTATGTTCTCTTAGACATACTATATGCTTGCTCATTAACACATAAATGTTATATTGCACCAGTTTTAAAAGTCTTCACAGGTAAAAGGCATGGAGATGGGAATTAAAGTGAAATGTCCTGTGGAAACTTAGTTTAAAAAAGAATAACAAATACAACAACAACAACAAAGGCAGTGGAATTGCTGTCATACATTTTTTCAGTACCCCCAGACAGACTCTTGAAATTGTTGTAAAAAAAATAAGCTGGAATTTAGTCCTCAGACAGAAATGCTGCAACTGAGAGATGAGGTCTGCTTTTAGAAATCATAGTGAACATATGGAATACAAAAATAGTAAGATTTGAACTGGAAGTGAAGTAAATAGCACTACTATTAGACTGTATGACAGGTGGGAACTTTTTTGCCCTGCTTCTCTGAGCCTGAAAGTTTATTTGTTCTAACCTTGTACCTGGTTGCAACCTACTTCCTTTGAATCGACTTGCATTCTGCCTGGGAAAACCATTTTTGGAAAGAATGACCTCTCTGGGTTTTGCAGCTTGTTTGTGGAATAGATGTGTGCCAGTTCAGAGCCCTCTGTTCAGTGTTGACTAAGACCTTGAAGAGTTCTTCAGCCCCACTAGGGCACAGAAGAGCCTATTGAGACTGTCAGCCTTTTTTCCTGCTAGCTACTCTTTTTATTAGGCTGATAAACTCCTGAATTGTTGAAAAGCAGCTGCTCTGAGGAGGATTTAGCTAATTCTCAGGGCGCTTCTGGGTGTGTGGGAGATATATTTATGTCTGGACTCTGAAGGTCCCTTGCATTGTTAGACCTAGGTGACCTCTTGCTAGATCAAAAAGAGATTGCTGGAATGCAATTAAAATGCAGTGTTACGTTCTCTTAAAGCCCCAGTAACCCAATCAACAGTTTTCTTTCCCCATCTTTTTGTCAGTTCCTTTGCAGTTTCAAATTTTATTCCCATTTCAAGTTTGTGCCACAATTTGGGTTTACCTTATCAAAAAATATCTCATATAGTATTATTAAAACTCTTTTAAAAAAATTAAAAAAGGAAAAAAAGTGTCCTGTCTTTTAACAGCCAGTTCTGTGGAGGTTCAAGCTATTAATTTTCACATATTGCTCAAGTAAGCAGAACTATGTGCATTTGATTTTTTCCCTAATAATCTCAGATGTAGTTTTGTTGTAATGTAGTACACAATTCATATTGATTAACAGGTCTGTAAGCGAGATATACATTTTATAGACACATTCCAATGTGAAGCATGAAATCGAACTGTAAATAATTATGTTTTTTAAAAGGGTGGGTTTTTTTCAGTTCCATGGCAAAATTTGTACTTACTGAAACAAAGGCTTGATTAAAACTAAAAACAAATTTACATTTGCAGGAATTTCAGCACTGTTGTTTGCAATTTGTTATATGCCTTTACCTGGCATGCTATTTCACCCTTCATGACACACATCAATACCTTCTTTATGTCTGGCTATTACCACTCATTTAAAAATCTATTTTACATGATTCTTTCAGCCAAAAATGGACAGTAATGACATAGAATAGAGCCTGTGCTTCATAAATTCTCCAGGAATCAATACTTTGGCTGGGAATTTGTCAGTCTCACAAAGCTATGCATCATTAAACTTTACTATTATTACAGTGGACTCTGCTTCAAAGTTCACTACCTAGCTGATATTGGATGAACCCATTTAAATCAAGGAGGAGATATGAGACACAAATGCTTCTGTACTGACATGTATTTATCCAGATAATGTTTAATTTATGAAATAGAAGTAGCTCTTAAACTGCTTATTGGTTTATGGGTAAAGTTCAGCAATATCATCATTAAAGATTATATACTGATTACAAGTTATTGGCAAATGACTTTAAACTGAATCCATTCAGATTATTTCAAATATGACATATTTTGCCCATAGGATCTTATATATTAATCACACAACATTGAATTTGTGAGTATAAACATCCAATTGAATTCAGAATCTGTATCCAGTCAAACATTATCAGGAGAGTTTTTTGCTATTAAATAGAAACAGGGCTTTTTTTCTTGTCACTCCACCTATTTGTAGCATGGGGTTTCTTGGTAAAAATGCAGGTATTTGTGCAAACAAAAATATTTGTTACACACTATTGATCATGTGGTATGCATCAGTATTTTGTGTGAAATATTTTAGCTCCCTTACCAAACAACAAGGATTTTTACATGGCTCCCAGACAGAATAATGAATAAACAATGAAATTCAGGAGTTTATGGATGACACACGGGAGAAGAATTGTTCATTTCTACTTCTCGAGATTAATCTTGAAAACAGAAAACATACCCACAAATCAGGATTAACTTACAGAAGGGTTATAAGCAGAATAAAAGCTAAACTCAAAAGACGATTATTTGTATGCAAAAAATGAAACAGACTGTATATATTGTCTGCCTCACACACTTGCTTGATTGACCAAGATTTGAGAGTTATCAGATCCCTCAGGATAGCCTTCCTCAGCTCTTCCACAGCGCTCCAAACCTTGGGCCAAATAACATTCAGTTCAGCTGAGAGTGTTTGAGCTGACACCCGTGGACATCACAGTGTGCGAGTACTTGAGAAAATACTTAGGATCACACTTAACCAAGTATTTTCTCAAGTACAAGGATCAGGATTAACTGAATTGGTTCAAGGGCCTCTTGGTTCCTCCTGCCTCAAAGAAATGTGGATGTATGTAAGGCTCCAGTGAAATCACAAGCTTCTAAAAATGCAAGTATTTTTGTTAGTCCCTTGAGAAGTCACCTGCAAAAAGATAAAGGACAAAATCAATGGTTTGTTGGCAGGCACACACACAGGCACATGCCCTCTCTATCCTCTCCTTGGGGTTGCCACACCTGCTTGTCTGCTGTGTCAGCATCATCTCTCACACTCAGGAGATCAAAAAAGGAGAAAGCAAAAAGGGTCATTAGTTAAGAGGCGCAGGTGTGAAGAGACTTACTAAACCATAGACTTTGTGCACCTGCTCTGGGGAGCATTGCTGGGAGCTGGGGCAGGTGTACTAACCTCCAAGCCTTGCCAGGCTTGCAGGGATTGCTGGCTATGGATACTGAATTTTGTGTGTGTGCAAGAGAAAATGCTCCTCTCGCTGCTCCTTTGTGGTGTGATCCAGTGCATTCACAGTCCAGGGCAAATTATACTCTTGATCTCTTGCACAGCTGTAAATAATCTGCAAAATAAGCTCTTATTTAAAGCCAGAACAAATTCTGCATGACTCACATCTACTGTAAAGTCTGCATTTTAAAGCATGCACTCCTGCTTTGATTATCTTGTGCATGTTTCTTCTAAATACTGAAAAGAACAAAAATACACAAGTAGGCTGGAATATTGAACTCAAGTTTACCAGGCTTCCCTCAAACGTTAATGTTATTTTTTTTAACAGATTGGGGTTCTTACACACTCTTCCCAGAGTTGATTGTGTTACTCAGTTGTTTGCTCATGTTTAGATGGTGTCTTTAATGTATCTACAAGATCAGGTTTATCATTCTAGACCCAAGCTTATATGTAGGTGCCCAAGTAACTGTGCTGGGATCATTGTTCCAGTGCTAAAGATGCTTTTTGGAAATCACTGATCCCTCACTAAAATCTACAGTGTTTTCATTTGAAGTGTTCTCACAGCTGAAAACCAGACCTATCTCCAGTCTCTCATCCATGCACTTTATTTTGATATATCCCTACACAAAATATCTGTTACCCAGTTTTCTCATCACAGAGGAGAATACTTGAACTAAATGTAATTAATACAATGGGAGTTGCAAGTAAGACAGAGTAGAGAATGATATAAAAAGAGGATGACTTACAAAACAGGGGTACATGTGTAATGGCTGATAGAAGATCCCTAAGGTTTTTGAGAAACTATTCAGCTTTTCACTAGTATTGAGCACTTCCTCAGGGACTCCAGCTACACAGAACTAGAAAGATAAACTTACCCTTTCATACACAATCCCATTCAAAATCTTTCACAGCATTTCCAAGTCGAAGGTTATGACAAAGATGTAACTCCTGTATTCATTATTGTCTTAGTATTCTTTCATTTATAACACATATTTACATGACTGGCATTTCAAATATAAAAGTCAATCCAAGGCCTCTCCTTGGCATCCTGCAACCTAATCTAATCAGCACAAATCACATTGGAAGCAAAGCTACTATGAACATATATAGTTCTATGGGGAAAAAAAAAAGTGTGAAAACTTATTTAATTTCCTGAAAACAGGAAATGTTTTTCGGTTTGATTTCTGTTAGCCTAATTGTTTTAGTACTAGCTGGTTGTTCTTAAGAAATGATAAGAGGTGGGAAGGGAGGATAAGAAAACTTAAGGAAGAAGTTGAGGAGTTGATGGAAGGGGTATGGTGTCATTGGATGCACTAGGGAAATGGGGAGAAGGGTCAGCTGCTTGAGGCAGAGGCAGCAGCATGGAAGAGAAAGTAGGAAGTTGCAAAGAGGCAAAAGGAGCACAGCACAGGTCAGAGTCCTCAGAGTAGATGTGGAGTGTCTGGGGAAGCCAGAAGGGAGATGCACATGGATTAGAATCCTTACAGGGATCCCTGAATGTGAACAGCAAAAATTACTAGTTCTTTTAAATAAACAGAAAGGTCTTTTGTAAGGCTAAGTGCTGACATTTTGAGCTGAGAGTGCAAGAAAAGGCTTTGCTGGCTTGAGAATACAGAAGTTTGTAGGACAGATTCTTCCTCCGAAGCACCTGTGTAAATGGTGCACAGGTATTGCTACAGGCTTTAGGTTGAAATAGCAGAGGTGTCTTTGTATCCTCCTTTTGAGTCTAAGACTTTGTGACACATTCTGAATCTACATGGGGCCAAGCCAAAAGAAATATCCCTGCTGTCTCTCCCAGAGCTTACTCACCCATTTGGGCTTTAGCTGCCTAAGAGATGCCACCTTTCAAACCTACTGTGGAGGTCATCTTTTTATGCATGAAGTACAATCCTGACCCATTTGAACATTTACCGGGAGGTTCCCACAGATGTGGTGAAACAAGAGATTCATCAAGGCTGCCGCTGGCTACCAGCAATCCCAGTGTTTTGATGTGTTTTCTCTTTAATACTGCTACTTAGGGAGATGCTGGTGTACTTCTCACTGACTCCAGCGTGTCTCATTTTAGCTTTCTGCATGTATTGAAGTAGGCAGTCCCACTACTGTTGCTTTAGTCTTTCAAGGTTGAGAATTAGGAGTGATGTTTTTTAGCACTCTGCCTTACAGTCTGTTGTGTTGACATTTGAGGAATGCTATTGTATTTTGAGCAAATATACTCTTATGAGAAATTCCTATTGGACTGCATGAAGAATATTTTTTTAAATAGAATTTTCTCTATTAAATACTCTGCTGTATTTTAAAAATTCCATATCCTTGGTATAACTTTATTTTATTTTATTTTATTTTGGTTTGGAGTAATTTTTGCCCAATTATATTTACGGTCCATTGGTTTTCTTCTGTGAGATACTTGGTTCTTAGGATTTAAGCACCTGTTTTTATGACAATTCAAATGCTTGTTGCTTTTTTGGGGGTTCAATGCACTGCCAAAACTTTTAGAGGGAGTTATAGATACTGCATGCTTTATGCAAACAGCTTAGAATTTATGAATTCTTTCTGAGGTGTCATTCAGTAAATAAGGAGGTTTTTTTCTTTAAAATTCATTAAGAGTAAATGGCTAGTGGGAACAGTTTCTTCTCTAAATTCATAGTGCTTGAAGTTCTTTCTATGATGCCTTTATCGTCCTTGCAGAGTTCAACGATTACACATTTGGCTTCAATTTACAAAAGCTTACCACTGGGGTAAAGGTAATATATTTGCTGTTTTGATATAATCTATTTCGTGAGCACTACTGTCAATATCTATAAACTTCTCTCAATACACCACACAAATGTTAACATTTTCCTTTTGACTATTATTACCTCCTAAGCAGCAAGGATGTTCAGGAGGGAGGAGGGAGAGGGATGTTTCGGATGCTTTGCCAGCTACAGCCCAGGGGGCTACAGGTGCTACTAGTCTTATTTTTATATTTATCGTAAAATTAAATGTTGACATAAGGTCTGGGGGATTTGCATGAATACAACAACGTCATTATTAAACAGCTGGGATCCTTAAATTTTTCCAAACTAATTCCAGGGGAAAAAAAAAAAAAGAGAGCAGAGCTCAAGTGATAGGGTGGAATGAATAGTGGCTCTTGTTTTCTCAATAAATTATTCTGTACTCCTGAAAAATTATCGACAGTGGTAATTTCAGTGCTTCTTTCATTTAATACTTTTTTCATTATTCACATGAAGTCTGTAAAGTCATGTAACATGCACATTGATCTCCTCTTTGCTGTACCAGGTGCCAGTTTTATTGCAGAATATAAATGTGTGCTATACAGAGGCCCATTTTCCTCCTCAGACAATAATGAGATATGTTTTTGTTGTTTTAAATAGCGTTGGTTGTATTAAAACATCTGGTTACAGAGAAGGGTTGTATTAAGCAAAGAGTTATGCCTGTCTCTCCCGGCATATTCAGGACACAAGGTCAAATTTTGCATTAAATGGGTGAATGAAGGGTGAGACGTCAAGACAGGTGTCCCTGGCTGTGCTGTCAAATATTTAAAACCGAACATCTGCCAGCAAACCCCAGCCAAACCCGGTGATGGCCCAGAGCTGGGCAGTCAGTGCATGTGCTAACTCCTTTCCCACATCGCTGCTGTGTCCTTTAAACACCAGTCCGCAGCCTTAGCCTCCCTCCTCTGGTGGAGACGCTGGGCCCTGGGGAGCTGCAATGCAAAGAGCTATTGCTCTCCATAGAGATGGAGACTCTCACCAAAGGCCCAGCACTCTCACTGCTTTAATAGAGCTGCCTCAGCCCTTGTGCATCACTTTTGTGGTCCATCTACTCACCACAATGAGCCACAATGCATGAGCGGACGCGTATGCATTAAAAGCGTGTACACTCATTGACTGAAATTCAGAAAGACTAGCAAACAGCCTTTCATCCAGGCTGAAGATAATATATAATTATCTTTTTTATGCTACTTCATGCCACCCAAATTTTGGTTGCATCAGTGTAGGTAGTTTCATTAACTCCTGAAAGAGTCCTGTTGAATTCCTTCCCCTTTCAGTAAGTGGGCCACTCAAGGGTCAGTATAAGTGAGAAGCCCAGGACAGGTGCTACTAATTGTAGAGCCAGCTATTAGAAATAGAAGCTCCTCTGTCCTGGAGCAGTGGCAGATTGATGTTCACAGCTGTTCCTAACGTTATCAAACATTCTTGCTACTAGCACACACCTTATTCAGTAAGTGCTGCTTGCAGAATATGGATAATAAATGGTTCTGCTTGTCAGCAAGGCATTTTTAGCTAACATTAGTAGCCACATTTTGAATTTTCTATAATGAAAGATTTGTCAAAGGTAAGCTTGCTTCAAGTCCTTTCTCAATTTTCAAACCTACATTTCTTCTCAGTTTACTAAAATGGCAAAGAATGCCAAATTGCTATTCAAAAATCCCAAAGGACTGACAAGAAGCAGTGTATTAATTTTTTTTCTGTCTGTCTGTTGTCAGTCTTTCTTTCAGGCATGGAATTTCAGCATTAACATTTGGAAAGCGAGGTCTTCTCATCACAGCTTGCTGAATTCCAATGAAGACTTTGCAACTTGTCAGTAAAGCTTCCAAAGCGTTGGAGGCAAGAGAGCACAATGCATCAACATATTTCTAAATTTCATTCCCTCCCATCTTTGCAGTTCTTAGGAAAACGGAAAGTATGTCCAAATTCTTGTCATATCCCTTTACACCTATTCTGTATGTCTTCTTGTCCTGATTAATCAGCCAAGTAAGGGAACAAAAGCTAATGCTGATCACTCACTTACTTGTTCCAGTAGTCCAAACTAAGGGCTGAGCATTGAACCTGGCATTTGTACCAGCACTCTTTTCCCTTCCCCACATAAGCCTTGTTCTATAGATGATTAGAACAACTAGCAAGCCAGGTGAGGGGAAAAAAAACTGGCTTTCATGACTGCAAGAATATAGCTGTTGTGGAGCAAAGGAAGGGAAAGGGAGGGGTGGTTTGTGTCTTAGCCATAAAAAAGTTGCCTTGCTATGTTAATTATACAGATAGACATGACCACTCTGTGTAACACAGACTGTAGTCCCTGAACTGATCCCTCCTTAACTGCAACAAATCTTTTGAAAACCTGTGATCTTTTATTTCCAGAGTTTCAGTCTGGGAAAATACACTGCTATTACATGTTATGCCTTATTCATGACTGCACTGAAAAGTTCAATCTTGCTTTTAGGGTCTAGGAGACACATTTATCCCCCTTAGTGCTACAGAGAGCCTTTAATAAAGCAAATGCTTTTCCTCCACTGAGCAGAAGGAAAAAAGGAATGACTGGAAAAGGCCTTAGTGAATTGGGGCATCGTTCTAGGGAGGTCTCCAAGCTTCAGTAAGCAGAGCTGAGGAAAGCTGGGGCAAGGTTGATCTAATGAGTGCATCATGACCCAATGAATCAATTGGTTGTTCCAGCTGTGCTTTGCCTCTCCAGCTTATTTAAACTGATTTGTTCTGCCAGTTTATTGGTATAACTGAGTGATTTCTCAGAACCCATCCTTGTTGTTTAGACTCCCTACAATTTCTCCCTAATTATGTCATCGCATCTCTACAGTCATCTTTATAGTTTTAGCCCCAGCACAACTGTGTTTGTCCACTTTCCTATTGTGCAAAGTAGTCAGGCCCCTATTCACAGCAATTTGCATCACTGATTGTGAAACTGGAGGGTTTAAGTTAAAGAGCAAGCTGTATTTTATTGAGGGTGGTTACTTAACAAGTGACAATTTTCTGAGCGCTGATAGTCTGCGTCTGTTCAGCAAATCTTTTGGGCAAGACACCCACCATAGAAATGAACTTTCTTGTTGGGAAAGAATTTGATGACATTTTATCATAAAAACCACTTTGCTATGCCCTTGGGATATGCGGAAATAGCAAGGATGTATAACAGGGAAAGACCTTGCTGTGGGAATCTTTAAACTTAGGCTGAGCTAAGCTGTGAGTTCAGATGTAGATGCCAATCATTTGAGCTGGCTGTGCAGTATAAACATACTGAGAAATACAGCACAAGTGCTAAAGCAGGTCCCAGCCTCTTTCTGAAGGTTACATTTTCCACTAACTTCCAGTAAGACTGTAAGATTTTGTTATGGCCATATGCTTGTTGAAAGCTAAACAAACTAATCTGTTTTATTAAAAAAAAAAAAGTTGGACTGATAGCATTGTATCATAAAAGACATAAAAGCAACTAAAATCTGAATTCAAGATGAAAATTAAAATTAATGTCATCATTGGCTCTTTGAACATCCTTGATGGAAAATGTAACAAAAGGTATTTTTGAAGTTGGAGTGTCCAATATTGGCATTAGTTCGGAGGAGTAGAGGATGGTTTGTACTCAGACATCTTCTGAAAATTCACTGTCTCAGTGAATCAGCCTCCATAATTTTGCTGGATTTGTTACCTCAGAAGTAAATCACCACATCATAAAATTCAGGATTGTTTAGAAACCTTGTAAATGTTTTCTGCACCATTTTAAAGGCCACTTGCACCATGTGAATTAATGTGAACTGTGATTGTCCCCATGAAATTAATTTCACTTAGTCTACAAGAAGTAGAGAGTATTGAAGCAGAAATAGGTTTTTGATTCTTAAAGTACCAGTGTAGTTCTAAAGATAATAGGATTATTCAGAATGTTAATTACTCTAATTTGCTCCAGTCTGATAAGAACACAAGTTAGATTTTACATCTCTCTCTCCCGGAAATGGCATCACTGTTTCTCTGAGCTTTTAAACATAAATACTGTATATATGGGATTTGTGAAAGCACTAGTTTTTACAAGGTAAGTGGTGCCATTGAAAAGAGAATGTCTTGTCTGAGTTCACATGGTGATAAGAAGGTAAGAGAGTGGTTAAATGATGGATTTTCAAATCCTCCTTGTTATTCCAAAACAACCCAACTCCAACTTACTAGCAACCAGTGACATTATTTAAATTTTATTCAATCCCTCCCTTGCCCAGCTGGCAATGCTGTGCCTGATGTCCCCCAGGGCACTGCTGACCCAACTTGCCATCAACCAGAACCCCCAGGTCCCTCTCCATGACACTGCTTTCCAGCATCTCATTCACCAGTCTGTTCATACATCCAGGGTTGCCCCATCCCAGGTGCAGAATCCAGCACGTGCCCGTGTTAAACTTCACTCAGCTGGTGCTTGCCCATCTCTAATTTGTCGAGGTCTCTCTGCAGGTCCACTCTGCCCTTGAGGGAGTCGACAGCTCCTCCCAGTTTAGTGTCATCGGCAATCCTTCTTAGGATTCCTTCCTCTCCTGTATCCAAGTCATTTATGGAGATGTTCAAGAGCACAGGGCCAGGGATGGAGCCCTGCAGGACCGCACTAGTGACAGGCCACCAGTCTGATGTCACCCCCTTCACTCTAACTCTTTGTCCCCAGCCTGAAAAAAAGTGATCCAGCTGCCAAAATTCTTTAAGCCTCCTTTAACTTAAAATCAGCACCATGAAGAGTAATCTGGGGTTTTTTTAGTGCTAGGATGGGAACTTCCTTTAAATTTGGTCCCTGAGTTTGGGCTTGGCTCCTACAGCACATTCTTCTCTTATTGTTTGAGTTTCTCACATCTTTGTGGTACTAAAATATAAAAAGTTGATGAGATAATAAAAAATACAGTTAAGTAAAAATTTTTAATTATCCTTTTTATTTAGTCTAAATTGAAGTTCTGCCTTTTGATTGGCGGAGGAGGTGAAGATCAGTATCTATCACTCCATAAAAACATTTCTGTTCAAGCATGATCAATTATTCTTGGAAGTGAGGAATTATTTACATGCAAAAAAAAGAATACTGGATGAATTGTAGGAGGATATCACAGGTTACTGACACTCCTTCAAAACTTTCAGAAGCTTTATTTTTCTTAAAGAGCTGATTAACATGGAAATTAAAATATTTTTCTGTCTTCATCTGACAGATAAAGGACTTTATTTTTGTGTGTCATGTCTCCCCTCTCCCCCCCACCATAGGACTGTGTAAATTACTGTAGAACATGCTACACTAGCTGATGTTAATGAGAGAGGAGGTAGGAGGTTTAAAGAACAAGAGTAATTTAAGCCTCTTGTACCTAAGAAAGCTATGTTCACAAATGTATCAGCAGTGTAAACTTCTCCATATTTTACTCTTTACATACTTCAACATTGGTCATTTAATCTAAAATATCAGTTCAAAAGGTGCAGAGTCATTCATTTTTGAACTTTCAGAAGACTGCAAATAATTCTAGTTTTGTGATGGTTATTTTTATGGTGGGAACACTTACTTCCTGAAGTTGGATTTTGATTGACAAACTCATTTCATGTTAGAGTATCACATAGCCATCAGGTGGTTAAAAGCTTTCAGCTGTTTCCAAACTTGCCTGGATTTGAACTAGTAACCTAAAGACAAAAAGGTTTGTATCTCATTAGCAAAACCCTCAGCTATGTTGTGCAGCCATCCAATTCAATTTAGTTTAATTTAAATAAAAAATTTACCTGTTATATGAAACATAAGAGCAGCATTTTACATTTAATTTTCTGTGTGTATGTGTGTATGTGTTTAGGTTTGTTTTTTTTAAATATTGGTAGATGGAGAGAGAGTCAATACAGAGGTGAATTAAAAAAAATTAACATGTAGCCACTGCCATAACTGCTTAAATGTCAGAAAACTCTAATCTAAGCAGTGTTATTTCCTGCTGTGACTAAAGAAAAAGGAGAAAAAAGAAACTTTGCTTCTTTGCTGTTTTAACATATTTCTAATAATAAAGATTATTGTCTTTGAACTCGCCCAACCTTATTCAGCTCTCCTTTGCTAAAGCCATTAAAATTATTAGAACTTCAAGCAGGGTTACAGTGTTAAAATGCTTGACTTTTCCTTTTCTCCAAACAGAACAGGCTGGTTTTAAACATGCCACACATCACAGTAATCCAGTCTAACTCTTCTATCAGTCTGGCTAAACTTTTTCAACAGATTTGCCCAAAACTGTGTTAAAAAACATAAATCACAGGATTAAACCTGTAGAGAATGATGAAAGCTGAATTCATGTATATACATGTGGTGGTACAAATGGACTCTTTTATTATTTAACCTGAATGAAAGCAATAAATTTGAAACAGGTTTAACTGATGATATTGGTAATCCACAACAGATTTCATGAATGTTGTTGAATGAAAGTTGGTTTTGTTGAGTAATCTCTCAGATTAAAGAAGGGACAGATAACTCAAACATTCTGTTGAGATTCATATTATTTTCCTGTTAAGTTTTGTTCTGAATGAAAACTATAGTGGTCATTGCATTTTTTAGTAATTAATAAAAAGAACAGTTGTTTAAAGCACCTATTAAAAGTCTGGAAAGCCTATATTATTTCTCTCTAGAACATACATTCTTAAAAGCTGAGAACTTTTTCATTGAATTTAACTTGCTCCAATTAAATGTAGAATTTAAATTCAGATTAGTAATTTTTGGGAGTCTTTACAGACTGTGTTAATTCCTCCCTTGAATTGTAAGGAACATGATTCTCCTATAATTTATTCTGTCCTATAATTTAAGAAGCCCTTTCCTGGCAATTATGCGAAAGCAATATTTAGCTGCAGGGAACCTTTATGGTGATTTGGATTTTCTAGATGAGGAGGATTTGAGCATAAGCAATTGTGGGTGTGTGCTGACACAGGCATCATTACTACCTTTGTCTCCATTTGATAATGACAGAACATGTAATACAAGTATATGGCAACACTATGCTAATCAAGAATATTTCACCAATGTATACTGCAGAATCAATGATTATATCAACAGATCGCTGAGATAACCAAGCTGGACTGAAGCACTCAAACTGAAAACTTTGAAAAATAATGGTTAAGGCTCGACCTTGCTGCAGTTGATGGAAGTCAGAAGCAACGTTTGCCATGGCTGCAGTAGAGCTCGGAGTCTTCTGAGTCCTTTGGGTGGGGGTAATTTGAATGGGAGGAGAAGAGATTTAGAATTAGCCCTATGGGAGATGATTTTGTTAAGGAGCTGTTTTGACATTCTTATCTATCCTTGTCATGTTTGAGATTTTAATGAGAGACACAGCACCCTGCTTCTGTTTTTATATTTTGACCAACCCACTTGGCTCTCACATCTAAGAAGATAGGTCAGTGTGTAATCTGTGCAAGGAGCAAGGCAGATTGATTACTAGTAAAGCACATGTGGATACACATACTCATGCAAACTGCAATGAAATCAGGAAAAGGAACTGCTAACATAGTTGGTGTATTGAGCTTTTAATAATATTGCATCACATATTTAATGTATTATGTTAGAATAATGTTCTGCACAAAGTCTTTCCTGTGCTTCTCATCAAATGTCATTGATGTGGATATTTAACACCTTTGGTTATTTAGATGTATGCTTACTTGACAGCGACAAAAATCATTCAACTATATTGTTCTCCAATACCAATTCAGCAAGATATTTAATCATCTGCTTGTATTTAAAATACCCATTTTGTCTCATTTGAAACAATGAGAATCCTCACATGGTTTAAGTTAGTCAGGTGCTTAAATATCTTCCTGAGCTCTGTGATAACTGTGAAACTATGGCACATTGTTTTCAATGTCATAGACAATCCTTAAATTTTACTTGCCTGTCACCAGGAGTAAAATTTGCTCCATGCTGCTTTTTCTCCTGCTGTGTATGTTTTAATTCCTGAACCACACTCTCCACATTAAATATTTCTCTATGACAATTCCAGTAACATTTTCTAATCACAAAATAATATTTACCATCTTCCCCCATGTGGTTTTCAGAACAGAGGGAGCTGCTGCAGTTCTGTAGAGGTCGTGAACCTGCTTGATGAAGCACAGATGAATAAAAAGTATTCTACTGAGCTTAACAGGCTTTATTAATGTGCAGATCCAATACACATCTTTATTTAAATTCATCTCAAGTCTAAAGGACACATTTTTCAATTGTTATTTTGCATTTAGGTTTGTGAGATTAGTTTTGCATGTTAAAAAAAAAAAAGAGTGGATATCTACAAATTACTTTCCATTAATTATAGTCACTGCACCTCATAGCGTTTTTGGACTTTTAGGCGAGAATCAACTAGCAATTTAATTTGTAATAGACTTGCACGTTTGTCCCTAATCCATATCTTCAATCTCAGTTTTGACTAAGATCTAAGCTTTACACTTTTCCTATGAAAGGACAAAAATAATCCTTTGTATGTAATTTTTCCCTTATTTTCTACTTCCCATTCCTTAATCGAATTCCATCCATAAATGGGGATATTTTTTCCCACTCTCATTGGGGAAACATTTGCAAAGAGTCTAAATCAGTTTGTCTGCTCATTAGTAGTTTTCCACACTTGATGTGTGACTAGTTCTTTAAAGGTACTTGAGTAACTAGAGACTTAGAGAAGTGGTTGCTGAGATTTTTCATAAATATTTGTTGATTCAGTGAAAGACAAAGGCCTTATATTCAAATGGATATATTGTAAATTCCCATATTATGTGTATCTTTAAGCAACTCAGCCTGCAGCCCTGAAGTCTTTGGCAAACATTCTCTTTGCAGTACAACTGCTGTGTGAGATGTTATCATTTCCCACTGTTTCCCCACTGCTGGAGATTGCTGCTCCCACTGGAGAGCAGGCAAGTTGGGACACACACCCACATCCCAGTCATGTCAGTGAGGAGTCTGAGGGCTTTACTTTAAACTGCTGACCAAGGTGCCTTTAATCTAAGCCCTGGGACTTTGCATTTAAGCAGCTGAGAACACGTATGCATTCCATTCCTTGTACTCAGCAGAGGGGCAAAGCAGATAGTGGGAGAAGGTATCTGGCAATTTTCTGCAATTACTTTTGCTGCAGCCTATTGGTATATGCCCTTAGTCATCTGCATTGCCATTTTCAAAAATATCCTAGACTTTCCTAAAAGGTTGGCTCTTCTTAAGATATTTAGGTGCTGAAGTTATAGCAGGTCGTTGCCAAGAAGTGGCATGTTACAGATCATACCCACCCGAGTAAGTTTTTGCTGCCATTTCTCTCCCAGAGTTCAATCTTAGAAAGAAATGGTGCATTGCTTCCTGAAAAGTAGTAGTGAGATGCCCACTGAGCAACTTTGCAGATGCCAACCCTGCCATCTGGCACAGCCCCACACACTGCATGCCAGCAATATATACCAGACACAAGCTGAAATGAATTGCATACAGCTTTCCAGTGTTCCTTTTATTTATCAGTGAAGATAGGTGTGCCAATTAGGATTAAGCTGTTGTTTCTAGAATATAAAAGAGCCAGCCAAAACAACAGGATTTCTGCACTACAGCCAGAGCCATTTTCTGAAACTGAAGCTTCAGCTGCTCACCAGCTCCACCAGTTCACTCTTTGAATGTCCTGGTAGGGGCAATCTGGTATTCATGTAGCTTGTCCCTCTTGCCTTCTCATTTGTGCTGAATCTATTGCTAATAAACATACCTAATTTCAATATGTGAATGTTTTGTTTCAGTGAAGTTTTAGCTGCTTACACTTTAGTTCTGGTTTGTTGACTCTTGACGCTGACAGCTGTATGCTTTCCTTATAGGAACAGATCTTCAATTGTAGAAGGAGTTGGCATAGCTTGGGGATTTTTAGTCATCTTTATACTTTTTGATCCTGAAGTATTCTAATTGTGAAGCCTGTCAGACCTGTTCTTGGGCTGCTCATTGGCATCAAGAAGTCATTGCATCAGCCTGAAGCCTACATAGGTGCAAAGTCATCCTTCCCTCTAGCCATGTCATCTCTGCTTGTTGTTTCATAGCAAAGCAAAGGGATTTTACTGACATTTGTATCAATGTAGAAAAAGATTCTTCCTATCAGAATGGCCAGCATTCATAACTGATCTTTGTTGTGCTGTTATATACAATTCAAAAAAGAAGTAGAAGGCAACTACGTCTTGTTGTGCACAGTCATTGTAAGCAAAAATAATTACAAGAAGCTTGCCAACCTGATGAGGAAGGCTTTAAACTATGTGGACTAGGATACGAGAAAACAACCTTGTAGTTGAGTAAGGGAACAGAGGTTATAGTTAGTATGTAGGGTAGGTTAACAGGAAGAACCATAAGAAAGGCTAAATTCCACCTTGAGGGCCAACCTCAAGTGCCTGTGTGCAAAAGAACACAGCCTGGGAAATAAAGAGGAGGAGCTGGAGCTCAACACGTGGTTGCAGAACCATAACATCTTTGGGATGACTGATGCAGTGGAATGGCTTATAGGACTGAAGTGCTGTTAGGGTGAATGGTACAGGCTCTTTAGGAGGGGTAGGAATGGAAGAAGGTGCTGGGGGAGTGCAATTTACATGAAGTAGCTTCTAGGAGCTTTTCTAAAGAAGAGGTGTCAGGCTGAGTGAGGGAAGACTGTTTTGGGGAACTGGTAAGTGGGGTCCCATGGAAGGCAGTGTTGAAAGACAAAAGAGCTTAGGAAAGCTGGCAGATCTCTAAGAACTGCCTCCTCAAAGCACAACACTGGTTATTCTAATAACCAGAAAAATGTTAATTATCACATCTGGGATGATGTGACTGAATTCCTATGCAAAAAGGACATATACAGCAGGCAAACATACAAAGGGAAAGAGGGGACACTAAGCCTTGCCTAGAAGGTGTTAGGAAAACCAAACTTCAGCTAGAATTGAAACTGGCAAGTAAAGCTAGAGTTTAACCTGGCAAGGGATATCAAATTCAACAAGAGCCTCTAGAGCTTTATTAGAAGTAAAAAGGGATAAGGTTCCAAGTGGGTGCTGGTAAATAGTTAAAGCAGGTGTAGATAAGGCTGTAACTCATTGCCCCACTCTTCACTGACAAAGTCTCCCATGCCACTGAATAGGTACACAGGATTGAAGGAGGACAGAAACTAGTAGTGGGGAAGGATCAAGTCAGAGCTCTCTTGAGAAACCTTGACCCATACCAGTCACAGGACCAGCTGGGGGACATCTGGCAGTGCTAAGAGAACATGTGGATGAACTGACCTTTATCCATCATCTTTGGGAGGTCATGGACATCAAGAAAAGTCACTAATTACTGCAGGAATACAAAATTCCTATCAATCTTTGAGCACATCAAGAAAGACAACCCAAGGAACTCTAGGCTGGTCATCCTGGCTTCAGTCCCTGGGAAAATAATTGAGTGACGTTAGATTTTGGGCACGTGAAAAGAGGGTGGTTTGGAAGAGCTGACAGAAATGTACAAAGGTGAATTGTGATTTATCAACCTGTTTGCCCTCTATGATGAAAGAGGTAGATGTGTAGGTGGAGGGGGCATGATGAGTGCCATCTACAATGACATTAGCAAGGGTTTCAAAACAACTTCCCTTGCATCCAAGTAGGAACATCACAGTTTAGATGATGGAACTACTAGGGTGAAAAACTGGTTGGATCATCCAGCTCTAAAGGTAATAGCTCATGGTTACTACTCTGCTTGGGAACTGTAGTTCCTCTGTGACCCATACTGGCACTGGTTTATATCTTGACCAGTGACCTGGAAGAGGAGACACCCATCGGTTTTATGGTTTTTGAGAGACTGGGAACTGGGACTACGGGACCCAGTTAATTTCATCTAGAAGAAATATCAATGTCCAAGCCCTGGGAAGAATGGTTCTGCATCAGCATAGGCTGTGGACTGCTGCACAGCAGCTCTGGGAGGGAGGTGGGAATTTACTGGACAATAGGCTAAACCAGGGTTATCAGTCGTCCTGGCAGAAGTAAGAGCTAACAGCATGAGGGGGTTGTGTAACAAGGAGCACAGCCAGTACTACAAGGGAAATGATTAGTCCTCTTTAAATAGCATTTTCTAGAACCGTTGTGGACCCCCCCCCGCCCCAAGATAAACATTGAAAAACTAGATCAAATTCAGTGGAGGGCCTACAAGATGATTGGAAGCTGGAGCACTTGGCCTGTGAGGAAAGGCTGAAGGACTGGGATTTATTTACCTTGGGGAAGGGATGTCTCCAGGGGGACAGCAGCCTTCCAATATCTGCAATGACCTTGCAGAAAAGATGCAGCCAGGCTCTTTACAGGGATGTACAACAGCATCATGAGAGTTTACAGTCGTAAACTGTTAGAGGAAAGGTTTCACTAGATGCAAGTTTTTTTTTTTCCTTATGCTATGAAAATAATTAGTCTTTAGAGCCACTTTCCAGAGAGGTTGTGGAGTTCTCCAACAGAATAGATATTCAAGTCAAAATTCCTGCTAGAGGCTGAATTCTTCATTTTTCAGTCTAAATTCAGTTTTGAGACAGGTTTAAGCAGTAATTTAGACTTAGCAACCTTGCCAGGTCATTTCCAACCTGAATGTTTCTATGAATTTTGATTTTCAAAGGTTAAATTTGCAAACTCTAGTTAAGCAAACTGTTAATCTTTACATGTTGTTGACTTGTAGGGCAGATCACCTGGACAAAATTCACTTTGCCTAAGTGCAAATATACATATGAGAAAAGAGGTAAAGAAAAAAAAAATCTAAGTAATTTGGTGATATTTCAGCCTCTCTGCTTCTCTGTGCTTTGTCATTCAGCAATATGCTAACAATGCATTCCCTCACATCCAAGAATTGGTGTATTTTGTAGACTTTTGAGGTGCTGTACTTGTGATTTGTTGGGAGAATTTACTGCTAAATGGTCCTCTGACTAGCACTTGTTAATATAGGTGCTACAGTGAGGGGTAGGATTCAAATAACTACATTGCCCTAAATTATAAATGATGCAAGAGCAGAGGCTAGCTCAGGTGCCAGATGGGTCAGGTGTATTACACTTGATCAGCCACCTGGGTCAGGTGTCCCAGTACAGATCCATTCTTAGCTGTAAGACATGTGAGTGGAAGTTGAATTCATAGTGGAGTAGGGATCTTATGTGGCAGTGTCCTTGTCACTGTCAGCTTAATTCAGACCTGTAGCACTAAATTATTGTGATTTGTAATATTTATGCTGGAAAACACAGATAGGTGATTTAGCTTCCTGTTACTGAAACTGAACCGTTTGGAAAAAAAAACAGTTGTGTCTTGGAGCAGTGATGTTCAGTAGTCCTTAGAGTAAAAATATTAATTTTTACTAAGGAGACAAAAATACTAATTAAGTTTTGACCTCATCTGAATTCAAGAATGAAATGGTTACTTAGGAGCTGTTAGTTACTTTGGGGTGTCAGTGTTTCTCCTCTCCACAATTTCAGTTACATGGGCATAAATCCATAAAATGTCCAAAGGTTATAGAAGCATTTTATATGCTGAAACCTGCAGTTTCAGCTCCTACTTTTCCATGTGGTGGCTGAGGTAGCCACCTCACAAACTCGGTGCATACATGCAAGTATGCAAGGATTTGATTTTTAGGGGCAAGTCCTTCCCTGTCTTTGTATGCAGTAGGACTAATGCAGATTCTTGGGGCAGCACATGCTGTTCAAAAATACAAATCCAGGTGGCTCTTTTCAAGCCAATTTGGCACTTCAGAACAGCAGCAACTCTTGCTGCTTTGGTGTTTTTTTTTTTTTTTTTTTTTTTGACATGTACATCTGTCATGCAAAAGAAGTTTCTGAGTTCTCAGGCTCATCTAGCTTTTAGAGATTTTGCCATCCATTACATCTCTACATAATAAGTGAGATGTAAGTGCTAAGTTTGGATCATGGTACCAAACGTAACTGATAGTAGCCCTGGGGCTATTCACTGACTTTAGCTAAATTTAAAACTTTCATTCATAAATGCAGATTAGGAGAGCACCCAGACCGTTAGAGCACAGCGGCAGTCCCAGCACACAATGCGTGTGAACGCATGCACGCACCGCTGAAAGGGAACCTCTAACTCAGGGAAGTTTTGTGCTCAAAAGCCTCTACAGACTCGCTGGCACAATCCCTCTGATGGCAGTGCTGAGTATCTGCCATACTGTTTTATCCAGCCCCTCCAGGGGAATCTCAAATGCATGCAGAAAATGTCTGCCTTCACCTACCATTCTTACTGAACTCACTAAATGAAAATGAAGATATTCAGTCTTAAGCAAAGCATTTTCTTTTTTTATAGAGAAATCAAAACCAGTTGCAATTAAATAGCAAACAAAGGAAGAACTGGAATCCATAAAACATCAGGGGCAATATTTAAAGCAACCAAACTAAAATCAGTTCAGCATTTCTCTGCTGTATTTATATACAAGTGCACTTATTTTTAAAGTACCCTAACACTTAATTTTGCTTTCAGTTGTATTTTTTTTATTTGGATTACATATGGTATTGTGATAGGATGTATCAGAAAGCCATAAAGTGTTCTTGCCTGTAAAAGCAATGTCCTTTCTTGTTAATGCCAAGAATTCTTTTCCCAAAACACTCATTCCCTGCTCAAGACACTGTAGCTGCTAATGAGGAAAACACTGCAAGTACCTCATTCAAATGTTTTCTTTTGTTTATCTACAGGGAGTTTACTCTGTAATAGTGAAGAATCCCTGAGTATGAATGAATCTGAAAGTACTCATATTCTGCCAAGAATAAAGTTGTAAAGCTTTGTGTGCCAACACTTTAAATTAATCTGAAATAATGCAAAGGGGACTTTGTCATCTTGGAAGGCTTTTTAAAGCCTCATCACTATTGTCTCAATTAATAAAAACACTCCGTATCATTCACATGGCTGCCTTCCTCTATTGCCAATTACAGTTTCAATGGATGGTGTCCCTCTGCGGACGTATGTCGGGGCTGATGGAAGGGATGATACAGCGTGTGACAAAATAGACCTTCACACCAGTAGCTTTGCAGCACGTTTCCTAGGCAGCTCTGCTTACTCACAACCTTCTTTTCTAAGCATCACTGAGTGCCCAATGCTAATCAGTCCCTTTAGATTACTTTTACGAAGTAGATAGCACATTAATTCAGCATACAAATTGAGAGACTATCTTTGATGGTGAAACAAGATTAAAATACCCATGCTCACATTTCAGTTTCATACATAAAACATAAATAATGCAGTAACCCTCCCCAGCATTACAGACAGCTTCACAATTTCTCTGTTGAATACTGTTTAAAATCTACATCTATCGCAAACTTTAAAAAAAAAAAAAATTAAAAAAAAAAAAAAAAAAAAAAAGAGGCCATAAACAAAATACTGTGCCTGCAAAAAGACTTTCTTTATGTTCCCATCCACAGGGCCTTTAGTCATGATTCTGGCCCAGGATTTCCTCATGAGATGCTGTTTAAGAGCTTTTAAAAAAAAAAACACAATGCCATTCCCATGATATATGCAGTTTTTATATTTGCATTTCTGTATGGTCAAGGCTGCTGGGTTTTGTTATAAATATGTGAAATCGATAGATTGCCCAGGTCTCCATTTTTACAGGGGATACTGCATCATTAAGTACTGAAAGAATATAAAGTAACTATTCAAACTGCTTAAAATTTTTCGTAACCATAAATTATTATCCAAAAATATTTTTTGAGTAGATAAAAAGAGTTGTCAATTCTGCATAGTGAATACCTCATAAGGGGCTCATTTATGGTTGAAAACTGAATAAAAGCAGTAAATTAAGAACAGACGTAACCATAGAGAAGCTGTAATCCACAGCAGATTTCCTTGGTGAATGAAGTATTGTTGTGTGGATTTATCCTCCTTGCTTGTACAGTTAACCAGTCACATCTGTGGCCAAAGTGCTGTCTGTGCACACAGACAAGTTGGGTTCAGTAACCCCGTGGAGGTAAGCACATGCTGGTTTACACTGTATTGATAAAGTGCAAAATAAACTCCCCTGGCTGTTTCATTGGGGCATGCTATGCTGAAGGGCAGATAGAATATTGAAACTGAATTCCTGTGACTGGGAGACATAAAAATGCTGGGACATTTGAAAAACTGGAGGCAACAGCACGTTTCTCCTGGATTTTATATTAGTAATTGCAGGCCTTGTTTTCTGGCAAGTTGCAACAGACTGTGCCTCTGATTCACAGAATTAGTGTTTGTACTTCCTAAATACGATAATGAATGGGAGCTGCTTGAGCTATAGTGTTTGTGAAGGGAAAGCCACTTGTTATAAATATTCATTTGACAAAATGTAAATAGTTTTATAGGAGTGTAAACTGTTGCAAGTTATTTGATTCAGTACAGTTGTCTCTTCTGTATTGTTTGTCACAAATGCACATAATGAACCAGCTAGGATGACATGTAGACTTGACAGTGAATTAGTTTAGCCTTATTGCTGTTTGTTTAACTTTGTGATTACACACCAATCAGATAACTCATCTCCTTTGTCTAGAGAAAAGCCACAGCAAGTTCTATATTTCTTGTCTCTCCAATTCTTTGTTTGTTCCAGTATCAGCTATTATTGGGCATTAATTTTGATTTTATATCAGGAGATTGCAATCGTCTGTGAGCTCACTGGCTTATTAACCCAGAACATTAAAAAAAGGACGATTCCTTGTAAACTTGTTTTTATTATTGAGGGCTATTTTTAATTTTAATGCATGCTTCCCTGACAATAGATTTCATTTCAAATAAATAAGCTTCTCTCTAGCAATGTCTCAAACAGAATTAAAAAAAAAAAAAGACAGCAACAAATAATGTTATTTAAAACGTGTCACACTGTTCATTTAGAATCCACTGTCTTCATAAAGATTTTTTAAGTATAAAAACACATCGATTTATGTTTCCTCTTTAATTCATGTTGTAGAGAACACAGTAATTAATTACCATCATCTCAGCATCAAAAGTGAACTGTAACACCTGTGTCTTACTGAAGATGACTACAAAGTGTTTACAGATTTGGGCTGCATGTGAACTGAAGGAATGTATCTCTTGCTGTTTTGAAGTGTGTGCTCATGTTAAATACATGCTTAACCACTATTACTGCATACATGTGTAGGCAGAGGCTTGCTGCATTTCTTTCTGTAATCAGGAAACATTAACTGTCTTTAGAGAGCTGGTCCTTAACTTGAACTGAGTGAAAAAGAATTTGCAAACTCTTGTGTCCCTTTAAATTAATCATGGACTTTGAAGGTAGCATATATTATCTTTGATTTTGCTCCTAACTTAATTTAAAGTTTAAAATCATTGTTGTCATTTTGTACTGAGCAAAGAGGTCACAACTCTATGCCAGCTACAACCATTTATATGACAACAGTGAATTTGGTTCAGGGGCAGCTTTGCTGTTTGTTTTGTTAGGCAGAGTTCTTTTGTATCTAATGTTTTGGTCTAGATTGTATTTTCTCAGGGAAAAAAAAAAGGTCTGTTGCTTTAGAAAGTAAAGTGAATAAAGTATTTTGTCTCTTTCTTTTGTCCTGAAACCTTTTAGAAAAGTTCAGAATCTGGAGGACTAAACTAGATTACTATTTTAAGGCCTATTCCAAGGACATCAGCAAGCTTTCACCAGGCCCTTAGAGATTTCTGGAAAAGCAAAGAATTATGTGTTTTAAACAAGTTGTTTGGTTTTTTTTTTTAAGGTTTACTGAAATTTATCTAAAACTCTTACTATGAAAAATTCAGACCCTCAACCTTATTCAGTGCTCTGAAAGATAATTTTCTGAAATGGTTGGAGGTTCATTTAGAGCTATCAAATGTTGAGGGATTTGGATTTTGTTTCTTTTTTGTTTTCATTTAGTAAGATTTCTTTCCAAAGAGGTCAGCAGGACTTTTCTGAAGGGATTTAATTAAAGTTAGCAAGTAATTTTGTGTTCTGCAGCATGTTACATATTGTGAAAAGGTTATAGATTCACCCAATGCAGCACATCAACAGTGTAAAGGTGATAGGTGAAATTCTTCTTGTTGCAAGTGCTGAGATATAATCATTTAAAAGGTCACTTGCGCTCAAGAAGAGCATTTATTTAAGTAGCAACTTGTTTTGGGACATGCTGCATTTTTAAAGGTTAAAATAGTTTCTCGCTGACCAATGTGATCAGCAAGAAGCAATTTTTTTGTTTATTTTAAAAAGTGTCTTCATATTACTTCACTGTGTGGAATACTTATTAGCATCCTGTGTAACACATAGTTGATTTGAAAGCTCAAACTACCTTTATTTTTCCCAGAATTTCTAAAATTCAATCCATAGATTTGAGATCTCGAATTAGTTTGATTATATTATTATGTACAATTCTATGGTAGTAAAGGTGTAACAATTTTAAAATGTAAAAATACAGGAGATGAGATTTATCACAGTGTAGAGTGTGTTACTTTGTATATAAATAGTTTTTCTGATAGGACATGCCAGTTGTCTACAGTGACAGGGAAGATTGATCTTTTTATTTCTTGAAGTGATTTGGGAGTGAAATAGATTATGTAGGTGTGATAGACAGAAGTAAATTGTATTTTAAATAACAATGTGGAACAGAGGGGGTTCTTAGAGGGATGAAAAAGCGTTTGTTTAAAATGATTATTTAAATGATTATTTAATTCTTACTACATTTATGTAGAGAAGTTAATAAGCAATAAAAATTATATTGACAATTTAGACAATTTTTTTCCCTTTTCTCTAGAAACATTTCAAATTGGCAAATTCCTTTAAGTTACTGTGTTCCTTTCACTCACACTGCTCAATAATCCGTAGACGTGAAGGAGGAAAGAGGTCTTTTGTAACTGCTTTTTGCTGAATAAGATGCTGTGGTCACTCCTCCCCTTGATCTTAAAGATTTCCAGTACAGGGCAACATTCTGCTCAAAAAAAAAAAATTTAAATGCTTTTGTTGAACCATTATCATGTAGATATCATACTAGCCCTGAAAGCAAAACTATTTTTATGAGATGGTATTGATTGCTTATATCCAGTGAGCATTCTGGAGTAAATTATGTGAGCAGGAAAAAGAAAAGGAAAAAAAAGTGTACACAAGGAATTAACAGTTAAAAATGAATGACTTACATTTGTTTCAGGATAATTTTTACTCAAATAAAGTCACCCTCCTTAATTTGCCTTGCTTTCCATTTGAAAGAGTGCAAAATCTATTTCCTGGGCAATTTTGCACAGCACAGATATTAATACTTTGGGGTTTAATTGTATCCTGTGTTTAAATACACTGTGGGTGAAACCCTAGACCTCTGCTTAATTGCTGTGAGAAAATAGCCTGATTTCTCTGAGATTAGGCACACGCTTATGTATACTTTGACCCACGAGTGCCTCCTTCAGAATTAATCTTCTAAGGTAGTGGGATTTGCTTTTGTACGTGCAGTAGACCCATTCATGACAAACGGTGCCTAA
>VZTN01012401.1:6001-32220 GCA_013400515.1 Erpornis zantholeuca
CCCCTGACCCCGCCTGACCGGACCTCCCTGAACGAGCCCCCCTGGCCCGGCCCCGCTCACTGTCCCAGCCTGACCGAGCCTCTCTGACCCCGCCTGAGTGGCCCCCCTGACCGGGGCCCCCCGCACTGCCAGCGCTGCCCGGCCCGTGTCCTGTTCGAAATCCACCCACACTGGGCTTCTTTTCGAGAAGGTACGACTGAGATAGGATCTCATCGATGTCTGTGAATATCTAAATGGAGGGCGCCAAGAGGATGGAGCCAGGCTTTGCACAGTGGTGCCAAGCTATAGGACGAGAGGCGACAGGCAGAAATTGATGAATAAGAAGTTCCACCTGTACACGAGGACAAATTTATTGTGCAGGTGACTAAACACTGGAACAGATCGCCCAGAAAGAGTGTGGAGTCTCCCTTGCTGGAGACACTCGACAACCATCTGGATGCAAGCCTGTGCCATGTGCCCTGGAATGACCCTGCTTGAGCAGTCGGGTTGGACCAGATGACCCACTGTGGTGCCTTCCAATGCAATCCATTCTGTGATTCTGTGTGATTCCATATGCCCATCAAGAGCTGCAGGGGCAGAGAAGTCCCCAAGTCAAGTGTTTCTAATTGCTGCAGAAAAGGAGAGCACAGGAGCATCAAAACAAGGGAAAAAACAAACCTGTAGCTATCCTTATGCAACAAATAATAACAGTAATATGTAGGAGTATGCACAAACCTTTCCATTCTCCAATACAATGTTTGAATCTCAGTTAAAAAATCTGTGTCTTTGGCTTCTAAGCCAGCCACTTTATCTGCATGCCAGTGCTTGTGACATTACAACATTTTTATTTCCCATATGCAGGACTAACACCCTCACTTGATATGCACTCACCTTGCAAAATCAAAAGTGATTTCTATTCCATATTTTTACTGTAATTACACTTCAGTGGCTTTGGAAATTTAGATGAATTACCATGTTCATGAAATATTGTTTGTTTTCAGGAATGCAATATTTTCTGAATGACCAAACAAATGAGGAATCAACCCTGATACTAAGGTCTAAATGTTTCAGCACATACTTATATGATAGAAGAGAAATGACGCTGCTCTCAAGAATGCCATTATTTATTTTTTGGTTTTCCACAGCTACACACTTTTCCTTAATGTGAATTGCATTAGCAACAAATAAGAATTTGCCCGTTAAGAAATGGTTGTTCAAGTGATTTTGTCAAATGAAAAATATTTTTGGATGATGTAAACAGATTAGCAGTAAAAAATAGTCTTGGCAAGGCTCAGGAGCTGGCTCTACCTTTGGCTTTGCTTCATGCAAGATCAAATTGTCTCTTTTAGTTGGAAAATGGATTTGGGTACTATAAAACTTGAATCAAAAAGGCAGCCATGTGTTCTTTCTGCAGACTTCCACCTTTTTTGACTTTATGTGTCTTGACATGATCAAACAGGTGTTTCACAACCACATAGCTGCAACCCACGCATTGTGTTTGACCAAAAAGGTGGGACTCTCAAATTTTTGGGGCAGTACCTGAGGCATGGGCCACTGAGTTTCAGTTTTGCAGTCTCTTCTCATGGCCATAAGCAGGCAGTTCCTCTAGCAACAACTGCACACAGCTATTGGTACAGTAGCTACTGGTTGAGCCACAAAGAAAATCTGAAACCCTGGCACTGTGCCTGACTTGGCTCTGTTCATGCTTTTTGCTCCAGAGTGTTCAAGCAGATGAAAATATCACTGTCATAGGTGGTGCCAAAGTCCTTTCCGGAGGGACCTGGGGCTAGCTTGCCTGCAGGTAGCCAGTGATCAGATATGCAGGACTAACTGTGTGAGTTGCCTTGTTATTAACCATTGACCGCAGTGAAGATGTGCTTAGACCTACATTCAACCTTAGTGTGGGGCCCAAGCTTTTTTTCTTCCTGCTATGTCCAGCTTCACATCTAAATCTAGGTGTGTCTCCAGAAGCTGCAAGCACAACAGGGGTGTTAATTCAGGCCAGTGTCTGAAATACAGCACAGACTCAATCTGTGCTCTGCCCCAAAACTGCAGAGCAAGGCTAATCACAGGAGAGTTTGTAGGATAGAAAAACATTGTGCAACAGCCAGATACATGGGGATGGGAGTGGGAGGAGAAGCCCTGTATCACACTACAGTATGTAGGTTTTTTCTCTTTTTTCTACATGGGCATCCTGAGCTTTGTATTTTTAATCTTTATTAGTCAGACTTTTAGAGAGAAATTATGTGTCCATGGTAAACATGCTATGCTGTGCGATCATGCTAACATGATAATTTGCATTCTCCTTGATTTAGATGTGTCGTATCCAGTACTAAGAGCACACCTTGAAATTATGATATTTAAAACTGGTCATGAAACATTTTTCTGCTGTCAGGCTACAATTAATGTTGGTAAAATGTTCACTTCTAACGAAGCTTTCAAACAGATAGAAAAATATTACTTTAAGTGATGCTTGTGAAAGCTGCTGAAATATGTCCTCATCTAGTCCATCAAAATTTCCTTCTTTCCAGATCTGAGCATTGTCACAGGAGCTCTTGGCTCTATCTTAGGTTAAGAAACATGGTAGTCAAAGGGACTTGGAAAGGGAGGCAGTTCAACAATATCCCAGTCATAAGCCAGACTTTGAATCCATGAAACTGTGCTCTTGGGTTCTGGAATAACTACAGGGATTTTCAGATGTAGTTCTTCCTTGCTCTGTGCTCCATTTTCTCATCTGTACAAAAAGGTATAAGTTCCTTGCATCTTTAAAGCAATATCCAAGGAGCATTAGCTGGACACGAGGGCCAAATGCCCACATTCAGGAGATCCCAGAAATTTTACACTTTTGTGAAGTTAGAACAGCTTTGACACCGTACAAGCAATTCAGACAAAGGGGAGTGGGGAGGATAAGGAGAAAAGCTTCCAAAAACATGCTTAAAATTTTCCTTCCTTTTGCATATTATTACAGCATGACAAAGGCTTGCCTCAGGGCAGCAGGCTCCTCTGTCCTGTTCGCATAACTGTTATTTCAGTTAATTTTCAGAAGAAACTGTGTATTTTTCTCAGTGGTAGTACATGAGGAATGCAAAGAACAGTGGTGATTCATGCTCTCAAAATGGTAAAATCTACAGAGGGGAAAGCAAACAACAAAATTTCTCTCTTGACCTGAGGTATTTCAAACCAGTGCTTTTCACTTCTGTAGTTTGTCAGTTGCTCATATTTTAAAGTTTCCTATTTACACTGCACTGAAATAGATTACTGCCAGGACTAACTTCAATCCTAAGAAATAGGCATATATGTTCATAAAGGCATATACTTCATAAAGACAGAAAATGGTTTGAGCTATTAGGAAACAACAACAATAACAACAACAACAAACCCAACAAAAAAGGGCATCTGGTCATATGGACAATGCAACAAGGAATTTAACATGCTCAAAAACAGGCTTTCCATATTTAGCTCCAAGTGACAGTGCAACAGGCAACTTTATACTATCTGGAAATAATCAGCAATGACTTAATATAAGAAGTGATCAGAAGATCACTTCAGTGAGATCTGAGGCTGAAAAGGAAGATGATTAAGCAACAACTTCTGCACTCAGGCTTGTCCTCTTTCGGTGCTGTCCATGCACTGGTAACCAGAGCATCGCCATTATTCCTCCTAACAACTTACTCATAAAGTAATCACTGCCCTGGAAGAAACATATATATCCAGACATGAGGCAGCTGATATACAGGTACTCTTTGGATTATGCAAATAAAAACATGTAAAACAAAAGCATCCTTGGGTGCAGCTTGATGACCTATGCTGTGACAAGGTCCTCTACCTCTTATACAGCCTTTTCCACTTGCAGAAAGCAGTTTAGAAAGTAAGTAACCACCATTAGAACCATTTCATCACAAAGAAAATGGAAATCCAGAGAAGTCACTTCACACACTAATGAGGGAAATCCCTTCGGACTTCAGTTTCAGTCTGGTATTTAGCCCTAAGGCCTTGCTACTGTATCATTGTCAGTGTCCCATTGTGTTACAGCTCCAGAGTTCTCATATAGATTGTTGGTGTACTAAAAGCACTTGCAGAGCTTTTCTTCTTTGCAAATAGAAAAGTAATATAGTAATTAATAATATAAAATGCCTAGCATTTTATATAGTGATATAAAATTAGTAATATAAAAATGCCTAGCAAACCTCTAGTAATATAAAAATGCCTCTTAGTAATATAAAAATGCCTAGCAAACCCACCTTGCACACACTTGGCTTGTCATGGGAGTTGTGTACATATTTACACTGATGGGTGGAATAAATGGTGATCAATTATGTATTTTACTGAGGCTGGCAGCCTGTCCCCAGCTGGGCTTTGCCAGGGATCAATACTGGGCTTCACACTGTTCAATATCTGCATAAACTATCTGAATGATGGGATTGAAAGCACCTTCACTAACTTCGCTGCTGATGCCAAAATGGGTGATGAGGTGGATCCACCAGAAGGGAGAGCCATCTTAGAGAGAAACCCTGACAGGCTGGAGGAATGGGCAGGAAAGAACAGAGTGAAGACAAGTGCAAAGTCCATGGGGAAAGACTGAAGGAGTTAGGTCTCTTCTCCAAGGAGACAAGAAGTCTCAGAGTACTTTTGGGGCATCTACAAAGATGAGGGAGTCTCTCTTCACAAAGTGCTACATGTGGAAGACAAGGGGCAGTGATAAAAGTTGCACTGGGGGAGGTTTCATTTTGACACAAGAAAGACATTTCTTACAACAGGAACACTCAATCACTGGAACAACCTCCCTAGAGACTTGGTAGTGTTCCCATTGCTGGTGGTTTTCAAGGTGCAATCAGATGAGGTGCTGAATAATCTCTTCTAGGTTTCTTTTCCTACGAAACGACTTGATGATCTTCCAAGGTCCCTTCCATGATTCTCTGTATGTAGTTCTAGAGTCCAATATATGAGCAATGGAAAGAAAGACAAAGAGGGATGCAAAAGAATTTAGAACATACTTGAACAATTCTGATGGATTTGAGGTATATTTTGAATGATACTGAAAACTAAACAACATGGGAGGGGAAAAAAAGGGCAGCTTTGTATATACACATGTGGATCTTTGAACAGTTCTGTATCAGCACAGAGCAAGTCTGTGCATATTAAGTAGGCATCCCAGAAAGAGTTTACTTGCCAATGTTCATGTTACCACATGAAAAAACCAAAACAGAACAAAAAGCCAACCAACCAACCAACCAAAAACCCAAACAAACAACATCAAAAAAATCAACCCAAAAAACCCAGACCAAAAAATACCCAAATCATAAATTACTTGGAAATGAGGGACTTAAAAAACAACAGAACCTCTCCAAACTTTCCCCCACCCCCGCTCTGCCATATTTAAAGGGGCTTACTTGGAGTAACCTGGAAGTTCCCTGAAGTAATCCTGTAGTTCAAACAGCCAGAGGGAAGCCAGCTTTTGTGCTGCTGAGGTCCTGAGCTATGCATTAGATCTACCTGTTGCTTAGTAGTTGAGGATAGGAAGCAATGGGCCAACCACATTCAACATTTAGTCCATGCCCATAACTTGGGTCTCTTCTCTTGTAGTGTTTATGATGTAACGCTGACTGTGAAGGAAGTTAGATAAATGGGTGCTTGTGTAGCTATCACAACAGTTTTTGCAAAGGTTTCTCTCAAGAGCAACTTAGCTAAATATCTATGTGGGTGGTAAAGTTGCTGTGAAAATAGCCTCCCTGCTGGGAATGTAATTATTCAGTGCTTTGCAGATTTGCATTTCTTGGCCTTTCAGTAGCATTGCTTGATGAGAAATATTGGCTGTGCAGCTGATACAAGCATTAGGCAGACTTCCCTGTGATACACATAGAAAATGGCTAAAGGACATAAGAAATTATGTCCTAATTAAAAAATGCAAAAACAAAAAAAGGATCATCCAAATGTTAGCTAAGGTGAACCTGGATTTCATTATGAAAACTTCCAAATTAGAGTAACAAGGGCGAGATAGTTAGGGAAGACAATATACAAGAATGAAATGAGCAGATATTTGACACTAATGGTCTGTTATAGAAGCATCATATCTTTGAGATATGTATTTAAATTCAAGCCCAGGAATATATCCAGATAGCAAAAAAAAAGAAAAAAAAATATATTTATGCTTCAGTATCCAGTTGAATTAAATCCTACAACCACTGGAGACTTGGCACAAAATCAAAAAAAAAAAAAAGGAATTCAAAATCAAAAGAGAAAGGAATTCAAAAGTTCAAATTCCATAGTGAAGCTCCACAGGTTTGAAGGGCAAAGATCACCTTCCCAGGAAACATGTCTCATCAGCTATCAATCAACACTTCCTCCTTCTGGATATTTCCAGGAGTATTACAGATTTGGGGCAGAATGGAGCAAGTCTGGAAGGGCTTTATGCTTGTTGGTAGGGAATAGTTCAGTGTTAATTCTTAATTCCAATATGGAAAAAACCCAAGTCCTTCCCCCGCTTGTCTTGTTAGAGAGGGGAGGAGTTGTATTTGATCCAGCCAGCACCCTTAGACCAAATGAACCTGGAAAGCCTAGCCCTATGAGAAAGTACAGTGGTTACTAATCTTTCTAGGCTGCAAAAACTATTGCCAGGACTCAACATTTTTTTCCAAAATGGAGGAAAATTATTCAACCCTTGTTTTTGAAGCTGTTCAGTTGTGCAATACTTTCTTTCCTTAATATACCTACCTCAAAAAGAAAATATCCACTTCTGTATAGTTATATCAAAGTCATTTTTTATTCTGCTGCTCAGCAAGCCATCCTGGATTAACTAACATTTCATGGCAACTCTGAAATCCCTTAATATTGCTGCCAGCATAGAAAACACCCAGGGCCTACTCAAACACACTGTAAATATAACATTACCTTGATCAGTGTATTCCACGTTACGGGTTCCTGTATAACATAGTCAACTTAGTGGAAACTGTCTGCAATTCAGCTTTATACACAGTTTGGTCAATCCGAACTACTGCAGCTGAAACACACCGCACAGTTGGAATTCTGAGGAAGTCAGGAGGCAGTCTTAATGATCAGTGCTTAAATTATACGAGAGTTGAGAAACCTGAACTTCCTAGGGAGACCTGTGAAGCAGATGGCCAAAATCAATCAGATGTGTGGGAAGCCAGGCTTGAAGGCAAGGTGTACTTTCTAGGATGCTAGGAATAGGATTCCTTTCTGAGCATCATGATCATGTCATCCTTGTCTGTCTTCTCCTAGCTTTGTTCCATCGTGCAGGTGTGTAGCGCAGACACAGCTAAGGACAGCACAACAGAAAGGGCAGGTTACTTTGCCATGGTAGTTTATACGCCCAGTGAGTGGCAGGGACATCTTGGAATGTTTCATACCTGATGGGAGCAGTTGCATGCTCTGTGTTGGGCTGCCACTTCCTCCTCTCCTGCAGCCTCATCTCCAGTCTGTGGTGCTGGTGAGCAGACTTGGGAGTGCGGCTGATGGGTATTTTGCCATCTGGTGGCAGTGCACAGGGGGAACAAAATGTCACCAACATTCACCTTCCGGACAAACATAACCAGAACCACTGAGTGGGGTCGAAGCAATTGCAAAATGGTTTTCAGAAAGCTTACAGCAGCGGAGAACTACCCAAACCCTGCAGAGACCATTATCTGCCCACCTGCAATTGGACAAAAACTCTTTGTAGTGAGGAATTCCAAAGGATACAATGGCTCAGGGGAAGCAGATACAAGCTTCCAGAAGGGAGGGCTCTTCCCTAGGTCAAGGAAATTTTTGGATGGGATGAGGTGGTACTGGTCTGTGTGGATTTTGGGAGAGGAGCCCTAGGGCTTCTTCCTTTCCCAGCTCTGGAGAAATAACTCCCAGAAAGATCTTTAGCTTCCAGACTTGCTTCTTTTCAACTCAGAAGTGAAAATCCTCATGTGTAGGAGCTTTGTAGGCTGCTTTTGATGGCCCAGGTCACTTGTGATGAGCATTGGTGTGTGGAAACCCAAGAAAAGATTTCTGTAGGCATTCTGTAGGCCTGAGAGGTTTTTACAGCTCCAAGGTCAGTCAGAGATCCTGCAGACGCTGTTATCAGGTAGAGAAAAATGTAAATATGACAGATGTTTTGAAATTGCTATTCTCCTTGGCCAACAAGATTTTCCATTTTGGATTTTGTTTTCATGATTGTGGACACTGTGCTGGTCAGCTGACAGCGACATGGAGGACAATCTCTCTGGAAGCTGCTGCTTGCTAGAGAGAGAGAAAAGCTTCTCACTTTTTGCTTTGCTTTCTGCATCTTTATTCAAATGCATGAAATGAAATGTAAAAATAGAACAGCCTTCTGATTTTCCGAATTTTCAAATCTGTGATTGGAATCTTTGTGGAGAAGGCCCTAACTTCAGGGCCTCATTGTTACCACGTTGGTGAGCATACACTTGCCAGCTCTAGCACAGATTCAGTTGGTTTGCATGGAATACTTTTCAAGTGACATCAGCAAGATGATATCACAGATCCAAGTCTGTAATGCCAGGAAAATGCTTTGAAAACCCCAGGCTACCTTTTGCTGACCTTTTGGGCTGGCTTCCACCTCAAGGTCTATTTGTGTGCCCAGTAAAATACTGCAATAAACCAAAGATTTTCTTTCAACACTGATGACTACTTGTACATACATACACCGATGTGTGACTGGAGGTAAAGAGCTCTTTGCACGGTGGTCCCACCACTGGGACACAACCAAGGATTCTGCAGAGGTCTGGCCCATGGAGTCCTTATGAAGAACTGGCCAGTTTGCTCTTCCCTCTTCTGCAGGCACTGGCTGTACATGACCTTCCTCCCAGCTCATGCTCCAGTGTCCGTGCTCTCAACCTGTCCACAAAAACATGGACATGGGATGTGAGCCCCAAATCATGAACCCTCTAGTGAGTGAAAGCCAACACTTTCCTTTCTTTTCCTTCTTCCTTTCCTTCCCTTTTTCCCTTCCCTTTTTCCCTTCCCTTTTTCCCTTCCCTTTTCCCCTTCCCTTTTCCCCTTCCCTTTCTCCCTTCCCTTTCTCCCTTCCCTTTCTCCCTTCCCTTTCTCCCTTCCCTTCCCGCACCTTCCCGCACCTTCCCTTCCCGCACCTTCCCTTCCCGCACCTTCCCTTCCCTTCCCGCACCTTCCCTTTTCCCAAAAACCTTTTAACAGCAAATTATGATGAAAACACAACCCTAAGTAAACCAGAGTGAATTGAAGCCAGGAGCCACACATGTGCAGCTGAAAGCAGATGCAAAGAGAGGCAGGGCTACACCCTCCTGTGTATCTCACAAAATGGGTCAGGTTGGAAGAGACCACAGTGGGTTACCTGGTCCAACCTCCTCCTCAAGCAGGGCCATCCTCAAGCATGCATTAAGAATTAAGTCCATATGGATCTTGATTATGTGTTAGGGGAAGAGTCAGTTCTGGTATCCTGAGCAATAGTATCCCAATTACAAGCTTAAAAAAGAAGAAAAACGTTTCTTCAGAAATAGAAAATTAGACATTTTCTTGGGTTTTATTCTTATTTTTATCTTAAACACTGCTTTGTAATATTCTGTGGATATATTGCTCATTCTATGAGACTACAGGGCAGCTTTCACAACAGGAATTTACTAAAAAACATCCCTCTGAGAAACCTTAAGAGTTATGTACCATTAATTCTCTACCTTCTTCATTTTTCAGAAATGTTCAATGTAAAACAAGATACATATTCTTTTCCTGGGGTATCAAACCAACAGGATATGTTGGCTAGCCTCTTTGGCAGTGTTATTGCAAATGGTGGTCTCTCTGGATGCTCAAGGAAGGATGACCCAGAGAAGGCAGTTGACTGGAGGATACTGTTTGTGCTCCTTGGTCAAGGACTTGTGCCAACATGCTCTTGTTGGCAGAAGGATGTTCTCAAGCTTCAAACTGCTCCTATCCAGCAAGAATATGAGGAATGTTTCCTCTGTGAGAGAACCTTCGTTATCTGAAAAGGTAATATCTGTTTTCTTATGCGTAGGTGAGATATTGAACATGACAGACATGGAAGATTTGCATGTAGAAAAGTATTCCTCACTGGGTAGTCAGATAGCTGCTTGTTTATAGCCTCATAGAGTGTGAATGACCTGTGTGCATGGTCTGTGAACACATTGGGTCATAGCAAGATGTGTGAGCATACAGAGTGTTGATAATAAACTGTTATGTGGCATGCATTTCTTTATCTACAAAGAGAATCCTCAATGACATAGATTCCTCTTCTTGAAACAAGAGCTGGAAGAAGATTTGTCATGAAAAGCATATCTTATATTTGCTATAAAAGATTACTAGTATTCACAGGGTCCAGTTTCTTTTAGCCTTTCTGACATTAACAACAAAAGATAAGTATATGTGTACTGCAGACGGAAATCTTTATAGAAGGCAATTGAGGTCTTGGAAGTCTGCTCAAATATTACTCTAGAGACTGAAAAGGAAAAAATCACCCTTCTTTAGAAACTTGCTTTCATGGAGGAAGAAGGGCAAGGTAACTGGTAGGTGCTCACAATAACGTATAGGAAAGGATGATGTTTCTTTGTAATAGGCTCATCATCCACATCAGTTCTCTTTCTCCCCCACATGAGTCAATGAACTTGAGAGAAGAGAGGAAATCTGACTTCTTAGATGTAATTAATTATTTTTCCAATTTGTAAAATTATGCAAATGTTTTATTTTTCTTTGGTACAAGACTCTTTCTTTCACTTCTCTGAATGAGTTTCTTTGATACCTTGCTCTTCTTGTCAGAGGCTTCGGTTTTCTCTCTCAGTGACTGGTTATGTTACCAAGAGAGGGCAGCAAACAAGCTCAGAAACTGCACGCCTGGCCCTATATTAGGTCACATGGGAATATATTTTAAGGAATCATTAGGACAGATCTGTGCTTTAGTATAATTACTGCCCACTGCACTTAACCTGCTATTAGTTTGTTCTTACTGCATAAAGCAAACCTCAGAACTGTACTCTTTTCTATCTGTTTTCTTCCAAATAAAAGAAATAAGCCCAAATTTCTGTGAAACATTTGAAGATAAATCCTGTGCCATGGGGAGCATGCTGGGCAAACAGCACACACTGCTCTGGGGATGCTGTGTAGAAGGCATGAATCCCACAGCTTCCTTTTCATGGTTTTGCAGAGGACTAAATGTATGTAACAAAGTGTACAGCTACACTATATCTTAGTTTCCATTCAGAATACAAATTGATTGTTTGTGCATTTGGCTTCCTTCTGCGGGCTTCATTACACGTAACACAGGCTCTGATCTCCAATGAGCAGCACTTTCTTCCAAATCCATCATTCTTTTAATATCCAGAGCCAACTCCTTTATGTGTACTGTTACCCAAGCAGATCACTACATAATCTCAAAGACATGCTTATTACAATATTTATTTAGTTGATCTGGGGTGAACCTGCTTTAGAAAAGACAAAGTAACCTGATTTCAATACTGTTTACTTTTACCCCAAAAGGACCTGCAGTGTTTCGACCCCTGCCACTGGAGACAGTTAGTTCTACCACCCATATTTTTGAGACTACATTAAAACACAACATTCACAGCAGATTTGCACTTAATGGGAAAAATATCATGGCCTGACATCTAAAATTAAGGTAGAGAGGGAAGGTCCATGTTGGTTTTGTGTTAATGTAGAACAAGCTGCTGTTGCTCTCTGAGGTTTTGCTCTTCTAAGGTCAAACATGGATGTTGGCTCTTTACCCATCAACTGGGAAACACCTGACGCTCTACTGATAAAATTAAGCTAATATTTAAAGTCTGGAGCTTTCTGTTCTAGCACAAGGCTAGAACTGTGGGAAAACACAAAGCAATGGATGAATCCTGCCACCTGTTCTGTACTTAAATTTGAACACATTAATGCCAGCTTAACCTTCTGTACAAAAAAAAGAAAAGCCTTGGGTCAGATCAAGACCTAGTTGTGAAAGACCTTATCAGGCTTCTCAGAGAAGGAGGTGCTGAGAGAGCATCAAGCCCACAGAGAAGGTATTCAGACACTTCCAGACACAGAAGTTTCCTGTCAGAAGCTTCTCTGGCTGGTGAAGGGGAAAAAGAGTGATCCACTAGTGAACCTACTGATTTCTTCCCAGCCAGGATATTGTGCACCAACCGGCATTTTAAGGGGAAAGAGATTAAATGAGAGGAGGGGAAGGACAGGGAATGGGACTAGTGGGGTTATGGCAGACCAACACTCTTCTCTTTGTAGATACCACCACTCATAGATACAAGAGTTTGTTCTGCCTCGCTTGTCCTCTGTAACCTGTGCAAGAGCATGGGAGTCCAGATAAATTTAAAGGCCAGTTCAGTTGTACAAATTCCCTGGAGGGCATGAGCCTTGGCTGCACTTTTGTGCTACAGATAAATTGGTTTGGCAGCTGCTGAAAGTGGCAGGACCACTTCTGCTCCACTCTCCCCTGTGGGGTTTGCTCAGATCTGTGAGCAGCCTTAGCAGAATTAAAAACCCCAGCTCCTCCAATGTCTTCGCAGAAAGGGAGGAGACTTCTGTAAATTCAGCTTGAGCTGTGCAAACAATGACTAAAGAAATAAACAGGAATAAGATAGCAAAAGGCTGACCACTCAATTTCTGCACGTGGTGTGCCTTGTATCAACCCACTCTGAGCTGTGCATTGGCTTCACAGTGTTGTCAGCAGCTGAACTGACCCTCTGTTTGAGCGCCACTGATCGCCAACATCTTCACCACAATACCTCCCTTTTCATCATAGGAACTATAAGAAGAGCTCTACTCCCCTGGATGGATTTTCATACTGGTGGTGGCTGATGGGTCTTCATGGTAAGTGTTTGTCCCTGTTGCAAGCCAGAGAGTGCTCAGCATTCAGCTCACCAGTGGAACAGTCTGGAAAATATTTACATCAGTTTTTCTTTCAGTATTTCTGCTTTCTTTCACTAGCACAAGTAATAGCTTCATCCAGTCAAACAAGTTTATTTTTTAAAGAAAAGCAAAGAATTCTTGTTTCCACATTGCCCAAATAGTAGCTCTTCTGGTTTTCTCTTTCTTTATTTTTTTTCTTTGTTTATTGTTTTTTTTCCCCTTTTTTTTGCTTTATGAATGGACAAAGCAGACATTAGTCACCAGGAAAACATTTTTTTGTCACAGGATCACAGAATAAGCAAAGTTGGAAGGGACTCATAAGGATCATCAAATCCAACTCCTGTCCCTGCACAGCACCATCCCCAAGAATTACACCACGTGCCTGAGAGTGTTTCCGATGCCTCCTGAGCTCCATTGGGCTGGTGCTGTGACCACTTCCCTGGGAAGCCTGTTTCAGTGCCTAACCACCCTCTGTCTGAAGAACCTGTTGCTGATATCCAACCTGAACCTCCCCGACACAGCTTCAGGCCATTCCCTCAGGTCCTGTCACTGTCACCACAGAGCAGAGATCAGTGCCTGCCCCTCCTCTTCCCCTCACAAGGAAGTTGTAACTGCAGTGAGGTCTCCCCTCACTCTCCTCTTCTCCAGGCTGAACAGACCAAGTGCCCTCAGCCACTCCTCATACAGCTTCCCCTCAAGGCCCTTCACCATCCTCGGGCCCTCCTTTGGACACTCTCTAATAGCTTGATGTCTTATATTGCAGTGACCAAAACTGCACACCATATGGAAGGTGAGGCTGCCCCAGTGCAGAGCAGAATGGAATTATGCATGTGTCCTTTTTGTAATGGGAAGTAGTAATTCCAGATAAACCACTCTCAGCAGAGAGCGGCAGAAGGCTAATGACTTGAGTACAGGTCTGGGAGACTCCAAGCCAATTAACAAACTATGCAGCTTCTCTGCTGAAATCACAGAGCCTATGTGCAGCATTTCAGAAGTTTGCAGCAGTAATGAGACTACAGCTGTTTGTTCTATGTTTGTGATTCTGCATGCTGACAGTTATTCAGATAGAGTCATCAATATTCAGAACCTGCTTCAGAATAAATTTTGTGCCAAATCTGGAATAATCTTTGCAGTGACATCTTGTCGTGAACCTTTCTTGGAAAACTTAAGTAATATTGTGAATGGCTCAGCATGGACTATTATGCTATCAACAAAATTTTCTGAATTAATCCTGTTATCTCTTTCAGTCCTTCACCTCCCTTGTCTATGCTTTTTACTGCATAAATTACAACTCTTCTGAGGCCATTAAGCAACCTGCTTACCCAGAAATTTTTTGTTTTGCAGGCTGTTAATGCAGTGTAAGAAGATAGCCCTGACCTTGCAAAACAAGGGGAGAAAATTTTCCATGACTCTATATACAGGCAACAGTGAGAGATACAGAGGGAGGAAAGGACAAAACAGAAACTACAGCACTTTTCATAGTGGAAAACTGTTAAAGCAGACCATGTTTAAAATAAAGCATAAATTATATTCCTTGCTATTTCTTTGTGAAGGAAGAGAAACTCTTTACTTGACAAAACTAATGGTAAAGTTCTCTAGCAAGGCATGTTAATTAAGTACTGCTGAATGCATGCTATACAGAAAGGCATGCCTTTCACTGTATCTACTTAGAGGCACAAGATGCTGCCAAATTGAAACTGTAGCTATGATTGGCTTTATCTTGTGGGCTCTGGCAGACATGTATCATTTTCCATTAACAATGTACAGCTTTTCACATCTTGTAGCTGATACTGAAAAATAAAAATAAAAGAGGAACTCTAGTCATCAAAATGAAATGAATGCATTATAAAAGGCATTCTGTGAAATACACTGCTGCTTTGGGAAATAGGCCTTCCAAGGATATTTTGGTTTTGTTACATTTGAAGGTTTTGTCTGTAAAGAAAACATTCGCTGATGTGTTTTCTTATATCAAAAACCATTTTCCGGGATAATTCTCAAAACTTTGTTTGGAACATTCTTTATGGGAAAATATTAGATGATTATGTTTTAGAGAATAGTGAGAGAGACTGTTTGTCTGCAAGGCAAGGGTTTTGATAAGAGGTTGGAAAAGGAGAACAACAGAAATGGCATCAGTTTGAAATATCTTTTTTTGTGTTTCATGTATTCTAGTTCTCAAGCGTATTTGAACATATTTAAGACAGTTCTTCAGCGTTCTTTTCTCCTCTTGGACTTGATAGGACTGCTAGCAGGGCGTCAGTAAGCCAGCTTGCATTAGGTATTGTTGAAATGATGAAGCAGCCCTGCTTTTCAGGGGCTGCTCCAAGAAACAACAAAGTCCGTAGATTGAGTGATTAGAAATCAGAAGGCTTTTAATAAGATCATTTAGATGAAACAGAGATATGAAGAGGAGAGGGAAATCCCCCCAGCCAGCTCGGCTTCTGGGGTCCTCTCCCTCTGTCTGTCCATCTCTGTCTCTCTCTCTGTCCGTGAGAACAGAGCAGCAAGAGTGTCTGTGTACAGTTACAAGGTATGAAAACAAATCCCAAAACAGAAGTGTTTTTCTCTGGCCAGAGAACACAATTTGAGATACACGAAAAGAGTCTAAGAAGAGAGCTGTGATGTTTGCATACTATCAAACTGAAAACAATCCGACAACTTCAAGGCTGTAAGAAACAGTGAGGCACAAAAGTGCCTAAAGAAATCTTCTCAGGGTTGGCAATAAGGTATCACTATAGTTTTGTATTGGTGATGTGAAATGTAATTACTAAAATAGCACTGGAAACCTTTGCTCTTTCTGGTAGAAATTAAATTAAACATGATGATTTACTATTTTCTGAATACCAAAAACTGGCTGTTCCAAACTTAAGGACAGTTAGCTCTAAGCAACCATCAGTTCCTTGCTGAAAAGGCAGTAAAAGGGGCTTTAGTGTCTGGATCAGCATCTGTTGTTGCTCATGTTGTCCAGCACCATGCTTGTAGGAGGTAGCTGGTGTGCTAGATGTGACAGTGCCTGCATGTGATGTAATTTTTGATACATTGTTTTATGTTCTGACTGTTCCTTTTGCAGGGTCACCATAAGCAGGGTGGGGCTGGGCCTCTGCTCCCCTCTACTCCCTTGTGCCACAGCGCAGTGGCTGGAATTGCCCAAGCTCCTTGAGGAGACCCACAAGCATGGTGAGGAAAGGTGGGGAGCTTCAGCTGTGGGAGGCTTTTGGCATTCCTCTGCCAGTGCTGATTCATTGAAGCGCTGTCTACAGTATTATAACCTTTCTTATTTTTTCCCACAGTGTAAATTTACTTTTTCCTGTGATATTTAAAATGGTAAATGTAAGATAACATGTCGATAGCATACAGTCTTTAATTACACCAATAGGAGGATTATGTGAAGAAAACAGAAGAAAAAGAAAATTGGAAGGTGTCTAAGAGAAACAGGGGTAGATGCAGCCTATCCTGAAATCTCATGCAGATTATTGTTTTTACCAAAGGAAAAACAGGCTTGAACCAAACCTCAACAACCAAGAGACTCCTGTTCTTGAGCTCCTGAGCTGTTCCATTTTTGTTGCAATTATTTGTTCCACCTCTATAAAATCATTCTCTCTGTGCAATCCCAGAAAGTACCAGTTGCTTTGCTTGGTGAGAAGCCCATACTTGCAGGTAGTATCCTACTGTGTAGCTGTCAGCCAATATTTGGCAGTTAAAGCCCTCAGGTCATTTACACTTTTATGTTATCCTCTTTCAACAGCTAGCTCAGAAAAAAAAAATGTTCCCACAAGTGCTACTCTCTGCTCATATTAGTGCATAGTGCCTTCAAGAACCACACAGACAGCTATCTTGAGCACTTGGTGCCTGCAAATAAAAATTACTGTCTCATTTCAACGCAGAGATGTGTTCCTTGTCACTGGTGACCACTGCCCATCCTCCTGCCACACTTACCAGGATGCTTACGGTGCTGACCTGTGCTGACCTGCCTGGCTGCTGCTGCAACTCCAGCCAAATGAAGCTCCTGTTACTTGTCTGAGGCTGCACTCACTGCTGACTGCAGCTCTGCCGTACTTCTCCCAGGCAGCTGCCTTCATGCTACGTGCAGAGCTTCCTGAGCACTGCAGCAAAATGCAGCACTCAAAAGGGTATGCAGGGATACTCTGGCAAAGGCTGGAAATTTGTATTCTTCTATGAGAAAAGTCTAAGAAATGAGCATTTCATTCAGTTGTGACCCGATCCTGCTCACACACTCATTGATGCTAGTGCTGGAAAAGCAAGCTGAACAACCCTCCCCTGCGTTTGGAATGGTAAAAGAGTTCCAGAGTTTTGACTACAAACCAAATATATGGAATTATATCTAAAGCTGAATAACTGCTCTGCAGGAAAAGCTGAAGAAAACCATTGCCATGACTATTGCATTTGCAAGGCAGACTCTCTCCTGAATCTCACGGCACTCTGCAACCAGCAGCCTTCACATGGTCTCCTCTCTCTGGAGGTTCCAATATAACCTTGATGACACCTGTCCCCTTTATCCTGTATACTTTATCCTGGCAGGAGTGAACACAGGGCCAGAGATGAGGAGAGATCTTGGGGATGATGAGCATCATGTAGACTTGAGTGAAAGGATATCGTCCGGGGTGGCCCAGGCAAGGCATGGTTCTAGAGCAATGTTTGAAGCAGGTGCTTTATTAATGGTTGGAAATCTGAAGTGTTCAGATGAGAAAAGGTTGTGGTGAGGCCAAGGGCTGGAACAGCAAGGCAACACACTGGAAAAATGCTCTGTGGCATCAGTCTCAGCCCCCTCTCCCCAAGGCAGATTAGGTGTTCAGAGTTGTTCCCATGCTTTGCTATGTTCAGCTTTTAAATGAAGACCATCATCCTTATTTCACAGAAGACTACACATAAAGACTTGTAGGCATTGTACAATGGAAAACAGAGCTAACACATTCCATATTATATATGGTCTATTTGGCTTTCTCTGCAGCTGAATATTTGTGATTTTAAATTTTTCTTTGTTCTGCCTGAAGGCCTATAAGGATTTCTTCAAAAGTGTCAAGACATATTAGCTGGAATAAGCCATTTTTGCTTTGTTTTGGGGGTTTTTTTAAAGTTTTTTGTTTTGTTTTTGTTTTGTTTGTTTGGGGTTTTTTTATTATTTTTTATTATTTTTTTCTCTTAAAAGTACAATCCTATTGCAAAATTTCTGGCATTCATTTTACAATCCACTTGACCTGTGGAAAGTGTGAAGTCTTGTGGCTGTCATCTCATCCCGCACTATATTTATCCCTTAGAGATGGGGCAAGGTAAAAGCAGCAGCTCAGCAGCTCTGAGATGGTAAAAGCCATCTCAGAAATCCATCAATCTCATTTGGTGTAACCACTAAATGGGAGGCAAAAAAGCAAAACCCAAAGCTGAGATAAGGGAGCTTCTCCTCACATTTTACTGCTGGAGATGGTCTGCCTGCACTCCCTGGCTGATGGTCAGAGTTCAGGGGTACCCAAGGACAGTACCTGGGCACCAAAGGTACCAGTGGCATACATCCCAGAGATTGATAAATCTTAAATAAACTAAGGCAATCTGTGAAGAACAGCTTTAATGAGCTCAGTGCAGTTAGCATTAAATGCCAAGCAAACATCTCCACTCTGCTCTAACTGAATCTTCTGAAGCACACTTTCAAGAAGCCCCAGTAAAATGTGTATCAGTAATTCAGCTTGCAAGATAAAATGGAGCAGATGCTCATACACTGCAGCAGTGGAACAGGCAGCCTAGATAAGGAAGGAATTGGTTACATGAGTGTCAGTTATAGACTAACACAGAAATGTGAAATCCATTGTCAAAAGCAAGTGCTAAGAGCTTGTGGACTTTCCTCAAGCAGGCTGGTTGTCTGGACACGAGGATGTGGGACAATGCCAAGGGGGTGGCTGGGATCAATGGCAGCTCCACAAAGAGAGCTACTACTGAAATGAGACCAGTCTTTCTTATCAGGAAATCACCAGACAGGCAGAGACACCTCTGCACAAGGGAACTGAGAAACTCAGTAGTTCAGCCTTATGCCACTTAAAGAAACCACTGACCCTCTGCCTCCTAACATAGACTTAAGCCAGGTTTGGAAATAGTTTTCCTGTTAGCCCATGCCCTGTCTTTCTTCAGGGTCAAGCTAGAGTCAGCAACCAGAGATAGACTAACAAAAGAGTCCCTAATCATGATTTAGTAGGAAGGTGCCTCCAGAGAACTCTTCATTAAAAGGCCACACACTTGATTCTAACCAGCTGCTCATGGAAATGGTTAGAAGGCAGAAAATAAGCTCAGAACTTTCCAAAGCATGTAAGCATGTGACAGCGTGCATGCATACTCACACATACACCCACGTGGCCAGAAACCCCTGGGAACTGGGATTCTTTCTGACAGACAGTATGGTTTCAGGATATATATGGCAGTGTAAAAGGTCATGGCTAGTTTGAATAGCTCGATGTCTCTGCAGATTTCCAGTGACAGTTACAGCTGCAGATGACTAAAACGTGGGGATGCTTACAGTACTTGGATCCAAAGCCAAAGACTGAAATACTACCCGTGTGCTCCCAGCCACTCAGCAGCTTCCGTGAGAGCCGCAGCGTGTGGCGTGCTGCAGTCCAGACCGTTGCCTAGCACTCGTACTCTGTTTTGTTTGCTCTCTCCAATTGTGCTGGCTGAGGCTTACGGTAAATGAAGTATTCATCCAATTACCCCTGGGCACCCCTTTCTACTGCCATCTATTTGAGGAAAAGTAGCTTTACCACATGGATGTTTGCTCCCAACTATTTTGAACTCCCCGGAGCCTTTAAAGCATTCTGTCAACCCAGAGTGCTTGCTGGCTGATCAGCTCTCTAGTTTTTCTCTGCAGTGAATTAGCGAAGGGGTCTGTAAAAATGCCTGGGAGTTAAGTAGGCATATTCCCAAGTATCATGACTAGCCTAGTAGGTTTCATTGTAGGTGAAATGTCTGTTCTATACTTGGAAAGCAGAGGATGTAAAGTATTTTTTATTCCACCCACTGTGGAAATCTTGTGAATTCAATAGCTAAAATTCTGTTTATCAACACTGTTGGGCCCATCTTTTCCTTGGCCCGGGAGCCAATAAATGAAATAAACAGGAATAATTTGTGTAGTGTCAAAAAGGGGCAGCAAGGAAACTGTAAGCAGTCTGTTCTGAAAGTTTCACATCTATAATATACCAGAAGGGGTACAGCCTGAGGGACACCAGAGGTTTCTGATGTCAGAAGGACACAATCTGTAGTTTAACAGCTTAAATATAAGTCAAACCAATCAACTGTAAACAAAATCACAGCGAATTCCCAAAATGTCTCTAGTAGAAGATCACACCATGACAGAACACTGTTCAATCCCAGCACGACTAGCAAAATGAACACGCCTGACACTACCTGATAATGGCACAGTTAAAGTACCATGAGCTAAAGCAGCTAATTGGTAAGGCTAAGTTATTTTTTATGCTTGCTTTTCTTTTTCCTTTTTTAAATGGTACCTTAAAAAAGTGTCAACTTTAAACCACTGTTCTGGTGAATCTGAGACTACCCTGTATTTTGCAAATGTTATTTTGGTAGTGAATTTCACTCTAGTAGTTGATTTTATTACATTTAAATCCTGCCCTATAAATTTACAAGCCTTACTGCTCAAGATCTGCTACGGAGCCTAGGGCAGTTTCTGCCAGAATGCCATACTGAAGAGGCAATGTATGGTCATGCACTGGCAAGAAGGAACGTCTTTGGATATATGAATTCAGACATGTGGGTCTTTTATAATACATGCTACGGATTGCCAGGAGAGGGAGGAAATTTTGTCTTCTGGGAGAGAAATTCAGCTTTCACAACCCTGGAAAATACTGCCTTGAAAGCTAGGTGCACCACTGCCACTGATTTAAAAGATATAAATGTTTGAATTGATGCAAATTGCAATCTCTGTCAATGTACTTTCAATCTCTTGAAATAACACCAGGGCAATGGAGAGAGGAAAGGAAATTTTGCAGCTTGCACATCAAATACCAAAATATTGTGGAAAGCTGTAGGTTATCTAGAATGTATAAAACCTCTGAATTCCTTTTATGAGGATAATTGTAAAATTGCCTTATTTATGCCTGTTAAAAATTCATGCATCATGTGGAATAGCTCCTATGTCCTGTAACATATTTCCATTACTGAATTACTGTGTGTATTTGAGGAAAGTTAATCTATAAATTATTTATATTATAGGAACATATATAATATAGACATACAGCTATACCAATGTCTAATTTAATAGCTTATATGATTAGTATTATTTGTAAAACTTTTTTCCTATTGTAATTAAAGTTAGATCATTATCTTCTTATTTCCTTATTTCCATAGTACAGAAAAAATTAGTGAGCCAAATAGTATTATGGATAGTGGGACAAAATCCTGACTCCTCTGGAAACAAAATGTCATCCTTACACCCTAGGGTGAATAGGCAGAGATCTTTATTTCCTCATAAGAAATGAGCACCTCCCGAGACCAGACTTCTCTGTCTCAGTCTGTGTCAACAGGCAGACTGTAGACAGTTTCTGCTGCCAGCTGTGAGTTAAATGCCAAGGGACAAGGAAAGCTCATAGCTTGCAGGGGTTCAGCAAACATGACAAGTTTTCAGATCCAGCCGACTCACATCTCCAGCCATCTCACAATTTCTCACAATTTTGACACTAATCTGCACAAGTCTATTTGCTTGCATAACAACCAATGATTCAGCTCCCAGAATTTTATTGACAGGATGATATAAAGAGGAGTTTCCAGTGAAAGGAAGAAACTCTAACATCTGGCTTGTCCAGAGTGCACTTCTATACGAAGGGCTGGGTTTTCAGACCAGAAGTTGAACATCTAGATCATTAATGTCATCTAGGGTGAGCAAACACATTTTAAGAGACTCAGCCTATATATGCAACTACTTCATGCATACAATCTCCCCCACCTGAGGGTGTGTCTAAGGCACATGGTGCTTGCTGTCCTGAGGGAGAGAGGGATATTTTGTGATGCAGCACACACAGACATTGCTCAGGTTCAGGCAAGGTGAGCAGGTTTCTTGAGCCTTCATCCTGGCCCAGGAGTGAGGTTTGCATCCCTGGCCAGCCAATGCAGAGGTCTCCCCGCTGTGTCTCAGCCCCTAGCAACAGACATTTCTAGCATGGCTGTCTCTGCTTGCCCTCACAAAGCTCTTCTGCTTTATAAGAAAATACATAAATATTCATGGTAAAGAGCAAGTTTCAGTGATTGCATGTAGCATCAGTGGTGGCATCTGTGATACCACAGGGGGTGCCAGAGGTGTGGGCAAGCACTGGCAACCAGAAAGGGGCTTTACAGAGGTAAGTTTGGCAGCAGTTGACAGGTGTTTCAGTTTACTGAATTATTTGGCCTTAGCCCAAATGCAGGCAGTTGCACAAATGCTTTATGCCTCTCTCTGCTCAGCTCGCCATTTGCTCCAGCTCCCCTTTTTGAAAGCATTCTTGATCTAGTATTCTATATTGCCTTCCTGACCTGACTCCCAACCAGGTCTGTGTAGGCAACTAGATGCCAGTTTAGGGAAGACACCGACATAACACAGAGCAGCTGGAGTGCCTGTCCATCTTGCAAAATGTAACACAGGTTTTTCTGAGTTAGCTTGCGGTCTGACAGAATTATAGTCATGGTGGGGATACCAACCGTTGTATGAAGAAAAACAGGATAAAGAATTTGAGGAAATCCCTGTATTAATGCATATATATGGCTTCTAGTGCCAAAGCTAACAACTGAGATGTGGATTAGATTTCTCTTTGCTGTATTGCTGAGCATAATCTGACTTGAGGATGAAGAAACCTCTGCACCTTGGGTCATAGGGATAAGGAGGTGAAGGGCTGGAACTAAATACAGCACTTTACAACCACGTCTCTTGCTGAAATCAGAACCTGACTTCCAAAATCTTATCACTAGCAATCTGGAAAACCCTTCAGTTGATCCAGACCAAGCACCGTCAAGAATTTTTCCTTAAGCTATTACCATTTGTACACAAAACAACTATCAATTCTTCAGTCTGGAATGAGGGATATGAATGCAGTATAGCACTGGTGTAAAAGACACAGTGTGTATGAGTGGTGTACAAGAGCTGTGATCCAGACACTGAGGGGACAACTGCTGCACACCAAACCAGAAGTGTCTGCAAGGTGGGTTATTGCTAACCCTGAGAAGATTTCTTTAGGCATTTCTGTGCCTCAGTGGTTCTAGCAGCCTTGAAGTTGTCGGATTGTTTTCAGTTTGATAGTATGCAAACATCACAGCTCTCTTCTTAGACTCTTTTCGTGTATCTCAAATTGTGTTCTCTGGCCAGAGAAAAACACTTCTGTTTTGAGATTTGTTTTCATACCTTGTAACTGTACACAGACACTTCTGCTGCTCTGTTCTCACGGACAGAGACAGACAGAGACGGACAGACAGAGGGAGAGGACCCCAGAAGCCGAGCTGGCTGGGGGGATTTTCCTCTCCTCTTCATATCTCTGTTTCATCTAAATGATCTTATTAAAAGCCTTCTGATTTCTAATCACTCAATCTATGAACTTTGTTGTTTCTTGGAGCAGCCCCTGAAAAGCAGGGCTGTTTCATCATTTCAACAGTGGGTAGCACATTAGTCCCTTGTGTATGTGACAAATCCCTTCTGCTGTGTACTGTGAACAGCTGTGAGAATACCCTGAGGTGAGAACTAAGTAAACGAAACAGTATCATTTCAATTAACACCATTCTCTATTCACAGCTTTGAAAACCAGAGGGTTTTTTGGAGGGAAACTGCAAAACTGAGCAACTTGACTTGTTCTTTTCAATGGCATGCATTGTGTTTGTGGCATCGCCAAAGATCCCAGCCTGACATCAACACCCCTTTTCCCCATGGGCATGGGGCCAAAGAGAGGGCAAGATAAGACAAATGCAATTGTGGCTGGCACAATTTGCTCGCCATTTGCTCCAGCTCCCCTTTTTGAAAGCATTCTTGATCTAGTATTCTATATTGCCTTCCTGACAATCTCCTGACAATCTCCTGGTAATCTCTATGACAGATTGACTAGCTATGAATGATTGAAGTTGAAACCTTAAAGAATGGATTGGTATCTCTTATTTTTCATGGTACACTGGGTTGAAATATTTGCTTTTTACCTCTGGGAAGTATAGCTCAGGTTCATTCTGGAAGTCAGAAAATAACTGCAGTAGGGAAGAGCAGGCTGGCTCTCAGCAGCCCCAGAGCCAGGTACTGCCAAGCAAGTGCTCCCTCCACGAGGCAGAATGGAAGTGTGAAATTCACAGAACAGCAGTCAGGAGGCAGCCATGTTGTCAGAACTCCCAAAGTAATTTATGTAATAAGAATGGCATTCTTAAAAAATAAATATGATTAAATGATACTTGAAGATGTATGTATAATGAGATATGAAAGAAAGATGGCAGAGATGCACTTAGAGAAGCATAACTCCTGTAAAATTTTCTTTAATAATTAATTTCTCTGCTTAATTCATAGATGGCTACACTTAGTTACTCCAAGGTAGATTTTGGAAATATCAAGGCAGACTTACTATTTGCCATAGGAGAAAGATATTTTTATATAAAGAAGCCCAGTGATCAGACAAGCAGTGTCTAAACTCCCCATCCCTGTGCCTTGTGGTTGCATGCAAGGGTTTATCTTCTGCCATGATCCAGGCATTAGACCTCTGCAGAAGCCACTCCTATTTCCTTCTGGCCTACGTGACCAATATTCCTCCCTGGACCCTGTCCCAGGACCTCGGCCTAATTCAGAGCTGGGAGAGTGAGGACAGACTGTGCTTGGCACCCACAGAAGCATTAGTGTGCCCATTGCCCTGTAGTTTGCAAGCCCATCAGGGCTGACTGCACTGCTTACTGCCTTCCCTGAAAACTCCAGCGAATGGAGGGGGAAGGTCAGTCAGGTTATTACCTCCGTGTTCCCTCCAGCACAAAACTGTTCCCTAGAGTACCTTATTTATAAGTACTATGATTTGCACAGCCCACCATAACTAACAATGAGCTCCAACAACTTTCAAATCATTTTTCTAGCTTGACAGAGCTGCCCTACCAGGATATCATTTTTGATGCTAAGTATGCCCCTTCATATGTTAATTTTGTTTCCAATAGCTGTTGACTACACCTGGTAAATCTCTTCAAATAAATCCTCCATTGAGCTCACATTTCTTGAAAAAGTTCCTTTCTTCTTTCTCCCACTTACTTTTAATTTAGCTTTTTCACACAGTTACATCTTTTAATCCCTCTCCATAAATTAAAACCACCACTTCCTTAAAAATTTTAATGGCTTTATTCTAAATTCCCACTGATTTATTATGACATTTCTTCTTCTGAGTCTGGCAGACAAAACAATCAGCAGCCTATGCACCATGTTGCCAGCACCGGGTACAAAGGGACAAAGGGCCACCCAGTCTCTGATACACTGCTTTTGTACATAAAATTGCAAATAGAACTGTTTTTTCTCTCTTTCTTTTTTTTTTTTTTCCCCCATTTTTTTGGAGTGAAGAAGCTGCTAGATGGCATTTCAAACTGATGTCCACATTACTGTCCATTAATGCTTATGGGCATTCTGTGAGTTTGTTTCTGAATGTGGCTCCTTTCTGAGGCTTGCAGGTAACCTCCTTGTTTCTGCCAGAACTTACATTCACTTGCTCAGATGCAGCTCTTTTAGGATTTTTTTTCCCTTTCTATTATCATAGGAATGATGTAAATGCCACATCCTGAGCCTGTAGCAAGCCATGTGCAATCTGAATCAAGAAAAGCAAATTTTTCACCAAACAGCAACATTGTCCAGGGCTTGAACATCCTCTGAGCTGCAAAAACTGGACTTTAACCTAAAATTTTTTAGTTCATGAAGCATATATGTACAGAATCACAGAATCATAAAATAGTTAGGAATGGAAGGGACATCTGGAGAGCACCCAGTCCAAACCCCCTGAGAAAGACAGATCATCTCCAGCAGGTAACAGATGAATGCATCCAGGTGGGTTTTGAATGTCTCCAGAGAGGGAAACCTTCATGGACAGCCTGTTCCAGCACTCTGCCACCCTCAGTGTAAAGTTCTTCCTCAGGCTGAGCTGGAATTTCTTGTGTTTCAGTTTATGGCCATTACTCCTTATACTATCACTGGGCACTACTGGAAAAAGTCTGGCACCATCCCCTTGGTATCTGCCTTTGAGATATTTGTGTGCACTGATGAGGTCCTCTCTCAGCCTAAACAGGCCCACGTCCCACAGCCTCCCCTCATGAGAGAATTGCTCCTGACCCCAGCTCATCTTTGTGGCCTCCGTCGACCCTTTCCCGTAGCTCCTCGTCTCCCTCGTGCGCGAAGCACAGAACGGGACCCCGCAGTGCCGGAACAAAGCACAAACGTG
>VZTN01012403.1:975-39111 GCA_013400515.1 Erpornis zantholeuca
CAGGTTTTAGATGTACTCCCTTGCAAGTAATTTTTCCCAAAATGAAGGTAATATGGTTTGGGCAATTGTTCTAACATGGATTGAAGAAGGATTGCACTATATGGCTCAAGTTTCAATCTTCCCTTTCACCTTTCTTGTAAAGATTTCAGGTTATTACACACTGAAGTCCAGAGAAAGACATATTGGTTTAATAGGACCACAGGGCTGAAAGAGCATGTGTCTCTGGGTCTAGGGGAGCACGACAATTTAATTGACTCTGCCTTTAAAACACAAACCAAGAAAACTAACCTAACCAAACAAAACCAAACAAAAACAAAGAAAACCAAAGAAAACCAAAGAAAACCAAAGAAAACCAAAGAAAACCAAACAAAAACAAACAAACAAAAAAACAAACAAAAAAACAAACAAAAAAACCCCCCACCAACTTTAGCTATTGTGCCACTGTTCAAGATAAGTCAAGGGAGCTGGTTAAATCTAGTCTGACCATCAGTGGTAGATTTTACCCTAATTGTTTAGAAATGCTATGACATCCATGTATGATGTAAAGCTGCATACACTGTCCTGAAGGCCTGAGGATATTTCTTTCTAAACACAAAGGCTTGATCTACCTTTTAGCTGGAAGCACTTATACTTCTTTGTTAGTCAATAGAACAAAATAATAGGAGATGTCCAGATTCATTGCCTTTACCAAAGAAATATAAAATTGTAATTTCCCTCTGCGTCGTGAAATTTCATTAATCCTTGGAGAATAACTTAATTCCGGCTTCCTTCTCCCAGATAAAGAGAACAAACAAGAATGAACATGATTTCATAATTAATATCAAATTTTCTGCTCTTTGTGATTGATTTCCTGTTAATTTCAGAAGTTTCAACCAATGTTTGTTTCACATAAAATTCTCCGTGGGGAGGTGTCAACCACTTTGTCACACTAAAGGCAAACATTTCCTGCCATCACGGCTTTTGTACCATTTTCTTGGAGGGTTTACTTTATAGAACCTAACAGTTTGCTTTACCAAGACCTATAGGCAAGGCGTGAAGCATGATAATAATGAGGGAAAAACAGGTAATAAAATGTGTAACTGAATTGATTATTGACATATTTGGAAACAGAATTTTAGGAGCCTGAATAGGTTTCATGAGAGTGCACTAAGACTTAGGCATTAAATCAAATTCCAGAGTCTCCTTATTCTTCTTTTAGGGCTTTGATGGACCACACACAAAGCACTTCACCTTGCTTATTAAGGCCATCACTGACTTTGTGCCATCAATGTAAGAACTGTTGGAACCATGGCTCTGTTAATTTCTTACAGGGACTCCCAAAGTTTATTTAGTTTATCTTGACATTTTTTATTATTGACTCTCATTCTTATCTGAGCTTATTAGTGATACATTCATTTTAAATGATCTTTCAGAAGGGATAAACATGCCAGTGAATTCAATTTGACGGTGAACATGTAGCCAATCCTGAAACCAAACAAGTCCATTTTATAGACTGCAAGGATAGGCCAGAAATACTGATGAGCCCTTTTGTACACTTGTTGTTGATGCTTTATGAATTGTGCCATCTGTTCTTTCTTAGGTGAATGATTGATTAACTGAGCAATATATGATTAGTGGCTTGCCTTGCTACTGTACTGTACGAGTTGTTCTGGAGTGTGCTCTCAACAGCCACCATCTGTGTTCCTAACAAATCAAGCAGGGCAACATCCTGTTCTGTGCTGTCCATGCAACCCCTGGGGCTTCTCCCAAGTTACTGATCTCTGTAGTCTATGGGGCTGTGGTTGAACAAATCTGTACAAAAGTTGGGGGTTTTCTGTCTGATTAATTATTATCATATTATTTGTCCTCCCTTACTTCCTTCCTCCTTCTTTTCCTCCTCTTGCTCTCTGTTTCCTTCTCTCTTATTCTCTCCCTCCCTGTAAACCGGAATATTTTCCTTTAACCTTGTTTGCCGAGATTGTAAGTTGTTGTTGTTATTATTGTTGTTACTGTTATTATAATTTCATTATCCAGGAACAGATATCCCAGTGGGGAAAATTTCACTTGATCCTTGAGGTTTGGAAAAAAGCATTGAAATTATAACGGGAGATATTAGGAAACTTTAACTATAACTTCAGAATCACAGCATGGTTGAGTAAAGAACTCCAGAAGAAGGAAGGTCTGGACTTCATCTTGTCCAACCCACCTGCTCCAACAAAGTCTTCTAGATCCCATTGTCCAGGACCACATCCAGGTCCTTTGAAATATCTCTACAACCTCCCTGCGGAAGCTGTCCCAGAGCTCAGTCACTCTCCCAATAAAGCAGTCCTTCCCAGTTTTCAGAGGGAACCTTCTGTGTAACAGTTTGTGTCTGTTGTCTCTTCCCTGCCACAGAGAACCCCTGAAAGGAACCTGGCTCCATCCTCTTTGCACCCTCCCTTTCGGGGATTTACAAACCTTCGTGAGTTCCCCCCCAACCATTCTCTTCTCCAGGCTGAGGAATCCCAGGTCCCTCAGGCTTTCCTCATGGGAGAGATGCCCTTAGTCATCACTGTGGCCTTTCTTTGGATCTCTCCACTATGTCCACTCCTCCTTTGTGCTGCAGAGTTCAGAACTGTGCACAGCACTCCTGGTATGACCTCAGCAGCACTGACTAAAGAATCCTGGGAGTCGCTGCACCCACATAAGCAATCCTAGAGCTACAATGTGAAAATGTGAAACACTTACCACGGCTCTGATCCTTCTCCTCGAGAACAGCAGGGTTATAGACAAGATCACAAAGTATTTTTTAATTCTCACATTGGCTAAGTAAGGTATGATCAAATGCTTAACAGACATAAGCAATAAAGTGCCATTTGTAGATTAGATTTCTTAATGACTCTCAGAAGAAACTTTTTTCAAACACACAGAACTCTTTTCAAACTTTTGCTATTTAGTAATTAAGTATGTGAAAACTAATACCATCATCATTCGTTGTTAAAAATTGTTTCCAGTAATGAGAATGTAATGATATTATCTGTCAGTATTTTTGTTAAAAGTTAAGAAAGTTGCAGTTACCATTTTATAAGAGGAAAAAAATTGTTCAAGAGGTGTTTTTTTCTTCTATATCTACACTTCTTTTTAAAATAAAATCCAAGAAAAAGAATGTAAACCTTTCCCTTTCTATTTCTCTCGTTACTTTTTTTTTTTTTTTTTTTTTTTTTTTTTTATATATAGAATCCTAAGCTTAATGTACAACCNGTACAGTCAGAAGCCTGAGCTTAATGTACAACCTATGGACTGGTCAGAGTTGAAATATATCTTTTATTGGGAGAAGACTGGATTATATTTAATTAAGTGTACTTGTATTGAGACAGAAGGGGAATTATATTACTGGGTCAGATAGTTCCCAAGTGTACTTTGATTACAGCTGTAAAATGTTATATTTTTTATGTTGGCATTGGACCAATTAAAATATTGCCAGTAAAAAGCTATGAGCTAGAAAAGAAACTCTAAAAATAACATCTTGTTAGTGCACATATCTGCTTTCCGTGTAGGTTCTGCTTCAGGGTTTTACTGCTGTCAATACTGCTGACAAAAAGCTGTAAAACCACAAGCTGTGCTCTATTCTGCCTTGTGCATCATCAACAAAATTGACAGTTAACACTGATTTTAAAATCTGTATTACTGATGGGTAAAAATGTATATCAACGAATATTGAATTGCAAGACAGCCTGCAGTCCTGTGCTGAAAACAAAAGGGATGGGAAGAAAACACAAAACACAGAGAATGAAAGCTACTCTTGTATAATGCCTTGAAAATGGAATTAAGCTTTTGCCTCAGTGACTTTTCTAAAGATTTCTATGTCTGATAGTTAACAGTTCTGTCTTCCTATAAGCCAGAGTGATGAATACAATGCTTTGGGAAAACAACGACCCTCTTTTCCCCTCAGCCATATTTCTTCTCTTGGCACATTGATGCACCATGAACCACAGCTCAAAGCAGAGCAGTATGTTATTAAGTTTACATACTAATTCTTCCAAAAGACAGCTGCTAGGTTCACATACCTTTGCAACAAATTCAAAATGTCTGTCAGATGTAGGCAGCTTGTATTCTCTCACAGGCAATTTCATGGATAAATGTCAGAAGATGGGAGCCAAACTGAGCTCATGTAGCACAAATATTTATGTAATTTGTTCATTGTTCTTCAGTTTTACCTCTTAATCAGACACTGCTGTCTGACACAGCCCAACACTGCACTCAGAACTTGAGGTGAGGCAGCACCAATGCTAAGATAGAGTGGGACTGCCACTCATTTTGACCAGTCAGCTATATTCTGCTTAAAGCACCCCAGTATACTTTTGGCCCTCTTGGCTGCCAGGGAACATCATTAGCTCATATTGAACTTCACAGCAAACAAACTTCTCATATCCCTTTCTGCAGGGCTTCATTTCAGCCTCTTGTCCTCCAGTCTATACATGCACCCAGGCAACAAAGCATTATACTGTCCCCAGTATAGAATCCAGTACTGGTTGTTGCTCAGTTTCATGATATCAGTGTTTACCCATTACTCTGATTATCAATATTGCTTTCTAAGGCCTCTCTACTCTCAAGGGAATCAATGACTCCTCCTCATTTGTTGTCTTCAGCAAACTCTGTGTGACCTAACTCATATGTCCAAGTCAATAACAGAAACATTGAAGAGAATTGTTTCTCAAATTGAGCCCTGAGGGAACACCACTAGTGGCTGCCTCCCATTTAGATGTTGCCTCCATTACTGCATCACTTTGAGCTTATCCTGTCAGCCAATTGTTCATCTACCATACAGCATGCATGTTCAGCTATGTGCTGCACAATTTTTCCATAAAGATGCTGTTGGAGATAGTATCAAAACCTTTGCTAAAATCAAAAAACCCGTGCCCTTTGCCTTCCTCACATTCACTAGGGAAGTATTGTCATAATAAGGTTTTGCTTCATGAATCCATGTTGGCTTTGACCAGTCACTGCATGGTCTTTCAAGAGTTTTTCATTAACTCCCAGGATCATCTTTTTTCAAATTTTACCATGCCCAAAAGCAAAATTGTTAGGTCTATAATCAGTAGGGTCTTGTTCCTTCCCCTTTCTGAACACTGGAAAAATACTGCCAGCTTCCAGTCACCTGGAACTTTTCTAGATTCCTAAGGCTGTTGGTATATAATAACATTGGTGCACTATTTCATTACTCTGGGATGAATTCCATCAGGTCCTATAGACCTCTGTGCATCCAGTTACAGCAGCAAACAGTGTACCAGTCGAAGTCATCTGGGAGCTTATCACTCATGCCCTATCATGGTCTTCCAACCCAGGGCTCCCAGAACCTCAAGGCCTGTGACTTCTGTTAAGGACTGAGGAAGGCATTAAATGTTTATGCTTTATCTTCATCCATATTCCTGAAATGATCAGCCCCACCGAGTAACAAATCAATATTTCTTTAGATGTCCTTTTGCTGTCAATATACCTAAACCTTTAATTTGCTGTACACTAATATACTGGCCAGCTTCAATTCCTACTAAGCTTTGGCTTTACAAATTCTCTACCAATAGTGGTTAACAGCATCTCTACAATCCGATTGTATAGCCTGACCTTGCTTCCAGGATCCTTATGCCTTCTTTTCCTGCCTGAGTTCTGAAGGATGTCACTGTTCAAACAAACCAGCCTTCTACCTTTCTTGCTATACTTTCAGTGCATTGGAATAGCCTACTCCTGCAATCTTAAAAGATGTTTCTTTAAAACTTACATGTGTGGACCCCATTTCACTCAAAACTCAGATTGCCATGGAAATTTACTAACTAGAACTTTGAGCAGCCTAAAGTCTACTCTACCAAGATGCAGGGTAGTAGCTCTACAGCTTTAATTTTTTTTAAAAAATTTTTTGTAAAGTTTTGCTAAAACAGGACAGTTTGAAATCCAAAGGAATTCTGCCCATTGATTCTAAAAATACTGGAACAATGTCAAATGAACGAACTTTGTCAATGAAACAGATATATTATTCTATCACAGGACAGCGAGGATAAAGACATCAGCATGATTTCTTTTTAATGTTTTCATTAACACTACCTTGCTTGTCTTACCACAGGTGTTCACACATTGAGCCAATTGGGGATTGATTATTCCATTAATATATCTGTGAAATTAGTTTATAGTTTTTCTCTTCCTCAGTTGTTGACTTCTCAGCATGTCTCATATAACTCCCAAAAGCATACCTGTGTTTCATTAATTTTTATGTGATGATTAACAATGTGCAGTTTCTAAAGCTAGGAATGAATTTTCTCAATTCTACACAGTTATAGGAAAAGTACAGCTAATTGCATTGTTCTCCTACTGCTTCAATTGTGCATTAGAAAAGATCTATTTGTAGAATAACTTGAAAATACTGCAGAAATATTAAGAGAATGACAAATCTAGGGGTATATTTTAGAAACTGGCATTTGCATCTCTGGTGACGCTTCCGCTTAAGATCTAATTAGAAGAAGACGGATAACAGGAATATACATTTATAACATTTCTTTAATTTGAAGTCAAGTCTGAGACCTCAAAAGGATAACTTAAAGAAAGATAAGAGTTGTAGAAAAGAAGAACAAAGCAGCTGTCCCATTCCAAAAGGAATATAAAAAAGGGGGAGCTGGGAAGGATTCTTTTGATAGATTTTCTGACAAAAAATTAAACACGAAACACAGAAATATTATATCTGAAAACTGTTTATTGAAATAAAAGGGGGATAGAAAAGAGGGCAGAGGGGGAAAGAAACAGAAGACAGGGACAGCATTGCCACAAGGAATTCTGAGCTCTCTGCCAGCGACAGCTCAGCAGACAGAGTGTATGACCTGCGCAGCTCCCATGTCGGGCTGGGTGCGAATTTCAAATATCAGCAGGCAGCGTGTCCCTGCTGGTGGTGGAGGACAGGCTGCTGTGGTTACAGGAGTGCTCCTGGAGTGGTTCCGAGCTTTCAGAGTTGGGATGGCAGTGGGCAGCAGTGGCTGTGACTCAGGGAACATGGCTGGGTAGGAGCAGCGGTGGCAGCAGAGATCTTCAAGGTGACAAGATAGGTCATAGGAACAGTGGAGCAGGGCAAAGCAGGCACAGGCAGGAGAGTCACAGGAATGGTAGAGCAGGGCAAAGCAGACACAGGCAGGAAAGCCACAGGAATGGTGAAGCAGGGCAGAGCAGGCACAGGCAGGAAGGCAGGACCACAAAGGCCGGAGCAGAAGGGGCCAAGCTGGCTCTCCAAGTAGCCCAAAGTAAAAAGAAGAAAATGGCTCTTGGTGTAGCAACTAGCTGCCTTTTATGTGCCCCCAAATTTCTGCCCCCCAGCTGGGCTTCATGGGCTTCCTTTGCGTGCATCTGGGTACTTCCCTTCACCAGCAATGTGTGTGTGTGAGGGCAGAGGGAGCTGCTCACAGTCTAATCACCAAAGTCTTCTCCACCCTGATTAGCCAACAGGCGAAACGCCCCTGGGGACAGGGCAACACAGTTTTTTTATAGGAATTTTCTTCACCTCATTTGTGATACATGCTGAGGCATATACATTTGTCCCTCTCAGCAGCAGAGAAAGAACTGAGGATCATGGTGGATGACAGGCTGTCCAAGAGCCAACAGTGCCAAGAAAATCCTGGGGTTCTTTGGGAAAATCACCACTAGCAGGTCAAGAGAGGTGATCCTTCCCCTCTACTTAGCCCTGGTGAGGCCACATCTGGAGTGCTGTGTCCAGTTCTGGGCTCATCAGTGCAAGAAAGACAAGGAGATCCTGGAGCAGCTCCAGCAAAGAGCAAGAAAGTTGATCAAGGGACTGAAGCATCTCTCTTAAAAGGACAGGCTGAGAGAGCTGGGCCTGTTCAGCCTCCAGAAGACACACCTAAGAGGAGACCTTATCAATGTCTATATGTATCCAAAGGAAAGGTGTCAGGAGGATGGAGCCAGGCTTTTCTCAGTGGTGCTGAGCAACAGGACGAGAGGCAACAGGCAGACTCGGATACACAGGAAGTTCTACCCAAATGCAAGGAAGAGTTTCTTTACTGTTCAGGTGATCATGCACTGTAACAGGCTGCCCTGAGCAAATCCCTCACTGGGGATAGTCAAGAATTGTCTGGACACAATCCTTTGCCTTGTGCTCTAGCATGACCCTGCTTGATCAGGGAAGTTGGACTGGATGATCCGCTGTGGTCCCTTCCAACCTGAACCACTCTGTGATTCTGTGTTAAAAAGGAAAGAGTTTTCCTGCCATACATAGATCGACCTGTCCAATGAGCAGCGTTTTTAACACTGCTGGAATCAGTAATGAATGTCCATGGCAGTTAGCGAGAGGAATTTAAACAGCAATTGATCCTTTATTTTTTTAATAATCTAAACACTGCTACTGAACAAAGTATGTTGTATTGTCAAATAGGAAGGAAGTTTTCAGCTGAAATACAGGGGTTATAAATCCAGCATTATTAGAAACATGCATTTGATAACTTTTCACATACTTATGGCAAATTATGCCTCCCAAAAGGGGATGGGTCAGAGGGAACAACTTTAAATATTTGCATAGTGATTTTACAAAACTCTGAAAACCCTGGTCAGTTTTTAGTTCACATAGTTAGTCTGTAAAATAATGATAAAAATATAAAATTATACAGTAAGTCATTAAAAGTTTTTTACTGTCATAGTCATGATTTATTCAAATATAGCTTCCAATCTACTATTAACACAGGATAAGACCTTGAACTGATAAAGAAGAGGTTCATGTCCTCAGTGCTAAGCATGACAAAAGGTAGTAAGTTTTTAAAAGTATAAAAATCAGTGTAGATATTGTCATAATACTTCCTGAAAGAAACCATCTTCCTGTCATTCTTTTGCCTGTTTCTAATTCTATTTCTATAGATTTCTGTGGAATTACTGTGCTTTTCATATTGAGATTCCCACAACACCTGCAGCATTAGATCCCCAGATACAACTATACACTGACCGTTGATTTGAGTAAGTTTCTAGCTTTAATGGAAGAAGAGAATTCAGAATATGAAGGCCCTAAATCCTTGCACTGCTGCTGGTCTGTTAAGGTAATCCTTGACAAGATACTGCAGAGTCTTTGCCTTAATGATACCATTTGAAGAAGGGAAGTAATATTGCTTGAATCAGAAGTCACAGAATGATTTTTCCTACTAATTGTCCTGTCCTGAGGAGTATTTGTACCTCTACCTATCTGTTTACAATCTGTGAATGGTCTATTGGTAATAAAACCAAGACAGCTACCTAGATGGTTCATTAAAAGGTTCTGGCAGACACTAGCTGAGTTAACTATTTAGAAATTCTTGGAAGATATTTATTTAGATAGAAAGGGTTTTAATAATGGGTAAACTGTTGTGTCTTTGTCTGGTAAAAAGCACAAATTGATGTGTTGTATGATACAAAGAATAAATCAATGGATATTTCACTTTCCATGGCGTGGCACAAGAAAATGCTTTTAACTCATCTGGAAGTGCTCCAGTTGGGATATTCAAGGAAGACAACAATATCCAGTGAAAAAAATACCAACTCTGACACCATCTGTTAAGCAAAGTGATTGCATCTGTGGTGAGATCAAAAGGTAGAGAAAATAATATTTTTATATCAAGTGGCTGTAGTATCAGTCACTGAGAATCAGGAAAGAGGAAGCTATAAAATGTCTGTCTTTCAAAGAAAGTAAGGAAGCAAAAGAGCAAGGCATTATCAAGCAGTTACTCTTAGCATGTAATGAGACAGAAAATGGGAACTACACATCAAATATCGGTTTAAAAGTATTGAGGGAATATTAAAGAAGATTTAAAAACAACGTAAAAGAAAATGCAAGAAAAGCCAAACCAAAAAAATCTAGTAAAATCCAATTTACTCCTTTCATAGGGTAGCTAAAGTGGTATTTTAAGAGCACAAGCAGAAGAAGTGAAAATGCCCTATAAAGCTTTTGACATGCCATCCTTCCACAGAAACTTTAATAACAACCCCCTATTCACATTCAGTCATGAAAGAATATATGTTATAGGTTAAAACATTTCTACAGAAGGAGATGCTATATTTTATTCCAAGAAGCCCTCTAGCTCAATCCTTTGAAACATTTTTGTTAGCAACCTGATTGATGAACTAAAGGCACCACTTAGACCATTCACAGATGGAAAGCAGATACGTAGAAGAGCAAACACTCTTCTGGACAGGATGGAAATCATTTTGATAGAGTGGGAGAAGGTCTGAGATCAACAAGATAATATCCAATAAAAACAAGTGCAGAGTGCTACACTTTAGAACGGAACAAATATAAAATAAGGAATATATGGCAGATGACTGGAAGCCTGATGGGAGTCAACAACCAGATGTCCTGCAAATGAGAAAAAGCATTCTTATGGGTTGTGCTAGTAAGACTGTCAGAAGGAGAATACAGGAAATAATACTTCTACTCACTGTGAATATAATTCAAGAAAAAATTAATAAATTTGGGGTTCAGGAGAAGAACAACAGTAGTTTTAAGCCATTTCAAAACCAATATTGTTTGGGCAAGAGGTTTATCTAGAACAAAAGAAAGTGGGATAGAAAGGTAACAGTATGATATGTTAAAAGGATTCTTGTAAAAGCACCAGTTTTACATTATTTTCCTGAGTCTACCACTGACAACAAATAGTCATCAGTAGTTTTCACCACAGCAATTCTTACATTCACGATTGATAAAAGCTTTCTAATTATATGAATGGAAAACATTGTAGCAGCATGTTGGAGGAGATGCAATCTCTACTTGATTTCAAAGATTAGGAACAGACAATACTCAGCCCATAGACAAAGGATAGAGTAGCTCAGCTAGATTTCAAGCTTTGCTTTATTGAATAATTCTCTATTACTATATACAATAATAAAGACAAAATATTGCTTCACTTGTATGATTTCCTAGAATAAAATCTATATCCTTATGTAAAATATTTACAAAACTGTGAAATAATAATATATTATTCGGGTAGACATTGAGTTATGCAACCTACATGTATGCAGAAATAGATGTTTAAGCAAAAGGCTACTAAGGACTGCAGTGAGATATTTTGCAAGATATTGTTTTATACAGTTTGATACAGTAACCAGTTAGAAACAGTATTGTCATAGTACAATAGAAACTGTAATGATTTTTATGTAGGTTTAAATTTGTACTCCCGTTTCTCCTATTTAAAAATACTGGTTTCTTAAGGAATATGTTTTGTTAAGGAACCAGTGTTAAGTAGATCATTAATACTTTGAAAAGTATTTAATGTTCACTGTGATTTGCTTTTATGCGTAATACGGCACAGAGATAAAAAATTCATGATAACATACACTGGGAAATTGGATTTCAAATTGAGACAAATTATATGCAAATAAGGGATCAAAATTCAAACAAACAAAAAGAGCAATTATGAATTTAGTAAAATAATGTTTTTAAAAGGACAAAGAGGAGGGGAAAAAAGTGATAACAAATAGAACTCTGCTTTGATGTATGATAAAAATGGATTAGTCCTTCAAGTGTCAAGCCTCTTGTAGAAACATTATTAGCTCTATCTAATAATAATAATATCAGGCTGTAATATCTACAACTTTGATTTTTAGAAACAAATTAATTAGCAATCAACATTGACTGTGATTATAACAAGTGGTATAACATGCCGAAGGCATATTTTGATACTAAGAATGATAATCATTGCTAGCAGTGTGAGGAGGAGGGGGAGCCCTAGGTGTATGCATGTTAAAGAACAGCCATGCAGATTAATATAGAGTGTGTCAGATATAATTAATTCTCAAGCTCCACATAATAGCTCTGTACCTGCTTGTTCTGCTCTAGCACTTGTCTTTGACTGTGAGAATTATTAGAAGACAGCAAGTGCTTTAAGGGTCACGAGCTAGTCTGCCCATTCATAGACTTCAGAAAGCCATTACTTGGTCATTAGTAGCCAAACATCCCTAAAAGCCATAATAAAAGTCTATCCCAAGTCTACAGGAAATATAATTATGAAAATTTTCCCATGTCTCTTCCTTCAAACTCCACTGTTGTGTAGAACCTGTACAAAGGGAAACCTCCTAACAGAATGAAAGTTCAGTACAAAAGTATTCTTTGTAATAATACTTCCATGAATTCCTGGAAATGGGACTATGGAAAGCAATTATGGATCACTCAAGTTTGGATTTACTGTGAATGCTTTTTGTGTTCTTGTAGTCGGGTCTGTTTTGGCATTTTGGTTGGGTTTTTCTTCTTTTTTTGGGGGGTGTTGTTGTGGTTTTTTTTTTTCAATAACTATTTTTTTGAATACAGATTTTAATGAATTGTCAAATGGGAAGTGCTGTATTTTGGATACAACCTAAAGTACATGTATGACCAAAAGATGTCTCTAATCCTAGGTATGGAAAGATATTTCATTTATCTATAGACTTCCATTCAAGTGAGAAAATCTTTTAGAGAAAAATAGAATTATCCAGATATGCTGCCTTATACATAAATAATTCACACAGTACATTTAAATTTATTGCAAGGTAACGTCATCTTTTAGAAAGACAAATGGTCCTTTGAGTTTATACAGAATATTAAAATGAAGCTTGGGGTGTTGGCAGGGATAGTTTATTTGATTCAATGCCTAAAATTGTAATAGGTTTTTAGTACAATCCCCAGTAATGTCTAACAATACTTTTCATACTTTCTTCTAAAACTTTTCTTTATGTTGTATGCAAATTCACCTGCAGGATCAGGATATTTAGTTGGATAAACAAGCTACAGTTGATATGTTAGAGTAAGCATTATTTAGCATTCTCAGTGAGTCACAAAGCAGATGCTTGCTTTTGATGTTTTCATAGGAAAGCACAAAAGGAAAAGGATTAAATGTCCTAGACAAAGTAATCCAGTGCTCATAGTTTTGATTGCCTTAAAATGTTGCAATTTTCATTATATTAAAATTACTGTAAGAGTTATGGTCATACCAAGCAGAGAAAAATATTTTTTAAAGGATGAAGATATTAAAATAGAACAGCTTTGGCTCTGAGAGAGTAAGGGTCATATTAAAAAAAAAAACTCACAATGTTAGAAGAAATTTAAGTTGCCTAAAATACTGCAGACATTCACAGAAGACTTTTGAAGGAGTTTTAGTAAATGTCTTCCAAATACAATATGGCATACTGGCCCCCAGCTTTCCACCTCAAAGTTTAATCTTTTCTTAAAAAGGATGAAATTATTCAATGTGTGTAAGTTATTACAACTGTTTTTCTAAGTTCTGGAACCCTTTCATTCTGTCAACACTTTTGAAAAGAACAAGTTTATTGTTCTAAAGTACATTGCATACAGCTGTATAGCGCTTCACATGTGATGACTTCTGTTTATGAAAGAGTTTGATTTAATTGGCAAAATAATATTTTTCATTCACCTAGACTCGGTTTTCTTCTGTTTGATCCAGAATAGTACAAAGCAATAAAGCTGACAGTCATTTCTCTGCAATATGTTAGAAATTCTTCAGAAAGCTGACTGACTGAGAATACAAAAGATTCACAGGAGAGGAAAGCAAAGCTTTCAGTGGTTTGCATAAAAATTTGGACATTATTTTCTTTATTTAGATCAGTGTTAAAAAAACCCAAACAAACCAACATTTGCTTCTTCAGTATTTTTTTTAAATTAATTTGATAGTTAATATTAAATATTATTTCTTTCAAAATTTATTAGTGCTTTCCAGTAAAAAAATCTAAGGAATTAGGAGACATGCCTAATGAAATTACCTCTATAAAACAGTGTTAGAGCATTGCAGTGTAAAGATGAATTAAGACAGCTTACACAGCATAGAACAGGTGTCATTCAAAAGGACACACTGAAACACTTTTGACAAAAATATTTAAGAAGCAAGCAAAAGAACTAATAGAAAATGTACTGTGAATAAAATTTCAGATAACTATTGAGCCTTATTCTGATGAGGAACATGACATTTCTTTTGTGTTAAAAATATCACAAAATTTGATTATATGGTTTAATGTATTCTCCTACATCTAACTAAAATATTGAGAACATACTAACTGAAGTGTGCTGCATTGTGCCAGGCAAGGAACTGCAGCGAAGCTGTTAGGTCTGAGACTGAAGCAAGACCTTTGGAATAGTATTCAGATCCTTACTTGTTTCCTTCTGTGCATTTGCTGAATAAATGCATAAATCTGTCATCTGTTGACAATGATACCTACTGATAGAAAACTGATTATCTGTGACAAACTCTTTCATCAGCTGCTGCTAACTAAGTATAAGTAGTGACTTCGCCAAAGGTCAATATGGATTATCAACCTTTTCCTCACCAAGAGCAAGATCTTAATTACGGGTTCATGGTTTTATCAAAACAAGTTTCTTTTATATATTAATATAACTATAAAAAAAAACAAGAATATGTGGGATCAAGTGCCAACGTGTATAGTTAACTAACACTAGATTGGAAGACTGATGAACTTTTTTCCAAGGCTCTTCAATATGAACTGTTTTATAGTGGATTAGATTAACACATTTTTTTCTGAAGACTAGGCCCTATTAAGATGACTGAGACTAAGAATCCCAAATGAAAATGAAAAGTAAAATAATTAAAGGTAGTAAGAAGCATTAGTTTCACCCACCAGTTATTTAATCTTTTCAAATAAATCCTGAAGATTTTACTGATTGCAAGTCTGGAGACATCAATAACATACTATTTTTGCAGTAAAAAGCCCTAGCCTTAAAATAATGCTAGCAGACCCAAGACAAATAAAAGGATTTTTAAAATGAGTACAGGTGCAGCACCTTACACTTGGCCTTGTTGAACTTCATGAAGTTTTCCCAGACTCACTTTTCAAACTTGCCAAGGTCCATCTGGATGGCATCCCTTTCCTCCAGTGAGTCGATTGCACAACACACCATGGTGTCATCGTCAACCTGCTGAGGGTGCACTGAATCCTACTGTTTACATCACCAACAAAGATTTTAAACAATGCTGGTCCCAATACTGACCCCCGAGGAACACCACTCATCACTGATCTCCGCTTGGACATTGAGCTGTTGACCACAATTCTTTGTGTGTGACAAACCAGCTGGTTCTTTATCCATCAAGATGTTAACCCATCAAATCCACGTCCCTCCATTTTAGAGCCAAGGATGTTGAAATGTTTAATGGTTGTGGGAAAGAGGAGGAATTATTTTAATGTGAAAATATTTACATTCATTTGGTTTATTTTGAATTATCATTTTACTGAAACTGCCTTAGGGCTCCCCCAGTGTTATGGCTGTCTACTGTCCTACTGTGCAGGAAACAGCAAGTGAGAAAAAAGTGTTCAAAAAACAGGGACTAAAACCAAAATAATTATGTAAGGAGAAAATTGTACTTCCTTCGCCAATTGCTACCGAAGAAAACACCACTGATGTTATTATTAGACAAACTTAGGAAAAAATCCCTACTATTTTGCCACATAGAGGTGATTCAGAAAGAAATGTTAGGAAACAGTTATTTGAGCCAAGGACACATTTTTAATACATAAGTAATTTAATGAGTTTCTGTGTTACTTTCTGGAAAACGAACTTTGGAAACAAAACTCGCGTCATTTGGAAACCTTCTCAGTGTTAGGATTCCTTCTTAACATTTCCCTAAAGTTCTCTAAATCTTTTGAAAAATATCATCCCATCCACAACCCAGTTTTGAAGCAAAGCATTAAGAAGCACCCGTTATGTTTTGAAAGCTAAGCAGACAGACAGCTCGTTGAGACACCGGCAGTCATCATCCTCTGTACGCCAAGAACAGCTGCAGGTACACTGCCAGTCACGGCTGACTAATAAATGTACTGCAACTGTTCCTGCTGTGCTGCCCGGGGAAGAAACTGCACTGGCAGAAACTGGGAGCACCCTCCTTCCCTAGCATACCACAATTTAGTAATAACAACACTCTAACATCGACCTTTAACAAGATCAAGTCCAAAGAGGTAAGAAAAAGAAAATAAATTCTCACTTAAAACATATGAATTCTTAAAATGAAAACCAAGTTGTGCTTCTGTAGCTCCATGAGTTAATGTCATGAGATCTTAAGAATCTGAAAGGCTGTAATAAAAAAAAAAAAGGTTTAAAAGTGCAGTTAAGGGAATTAAAACCTTAAAACCTTACATCATCTTGGAGACTTCTTAGGGAAGCTGTATTAGAAGCACAGAACAAATCTATACTTCTCATAAAAGTCCTGAGAAAAGAAGCAAGCCTTGTTAAAAGGCAGGGGCAAGGGGAGTTATTTGAAAGCAGTCTTCAAAGAACTGGGATCTCGTTGAAATGAAGAAAATAGAAGAAAAGTAGTATCAGGAAAGTTAAAAAACTCCATAAAGCTGGGTGAAAGAAGAGCTCGAGGTAGAACAAGAAAAATTCATAAAAATTAATAAATCTTTCTTCAAACACATCAGGAGCAAGAACTCTGAGAGACTTCAAATCCCACGGATTATCAAGCTATAAAAGTAGCCTTCAGGAAAAATGAAGTCACAGAAGAAAGCTGAACAGACACTTTGTGGCTTGTTCACTGTTGAAGAACATGTACAAATTTTCCCACCAGTACACTCCACCCACCCTTTTCTTCCCTTTTCTTTTTTATATTTTTTTTTAAATCGGTAAAGGATTTCAGAAGATGTGCCTCAACTCCAGTTCCACTAGGAGAAGTTTCAGGAAAAAGAAAGATAGTAATGAGAGACCAGAAGCAGATAATTTTCGTGCAAGGCCTTAGAGATTTGATGGTAAAACAGAAGAACAAGATGTGATGTATATCCTCCCTCCCTCAAAATCCTTGAGATACATGAGACATTGGAGGGAAGTGCAGGGGTTTATTTAACCACAAATGCTTGAAGGGTCACAGATTATTCAAAGAGTTGTTATTGTTGTTTCCCCTGTTATTATAGTTGTTTCTATGCATCTGCTTTTGATGGTAACACAGATGAAGAGGACATTTGATCCCATTGCAGTACTTCTTCTCTTCCATGCTTGAGTTATGTTGGGAATGACAGTTTAAGTATTACCAAATGTGAGTAGAGCACTTAAATGCCATGCTAAGGTACCCATTACACTCACCACAACAGCAAATAAAATGAAGTACCCTGTTGGCTTTTTTTGCTGCAGCAGCACACTGTTCACTCACATTGAACTTGTCCACTGGGAACGCCAGGATCCTTTCCACTGGGCTGTTCCCAGCTTGGTGCATCCCAATTCTCCAGCCAGTGCATAGACCACTTGCCTAGACTGCCACACATCAGTTTCTCTTGCTTGAGAGAAGTCCTGAAAGCATGTGGGAGTCCTGACAGCCTTGTAGAAATGTACTGAAATACTTGGAGAAATCCAGCTAGGTAATATCCACTGTTCACTCCTTAGAGAATCTCCCACTTCTATAGGTCAAATTAAACTAGACAGTTACCTTTAAACTCTGAGGAGCTACCTTGAATAGCTGTCATCCAAGTCTGAAACAATGATATTTAAAATTTAAATTTATATTTAAATCTTACATTTAAAAGGGACAGAGAAACCTTGAACCTTCCTAAATCTAAGATGTGATTCTCCAAGCTTCATTTTAACTGTTATCTTGTAATGAAGAAATTAGAAGCCTGTGAGCACTTGAACCACTGAGATCTCAGATCTTAGTTGCAAACTCCAAAATGTGAAAAAAAAAAAAATAAATGAAAAATGTGGATCTTTAAGTTTAGCAACAATCTACATCTTAGGTCATTCCCTAGGCCCTTATGTTCCAGAAGCACTTGATATGGTGTGAACATTTACAACGTAAACAGACCACCAATCCCTTTACTACATAAATATATAATGTTAGCAGGCACAAATTGCATAAGCAGCATAGGGCAAGTATCAGAGCAACACCTACAGAACTGCATTTGTAATGTGATAACTCCTTACATTCATCATAAAAATAGACAGTGTCTTAGTTAAAGTAAGTCTTAAAAGGCAGATTATGTGGTTTTGAACTTACTAAGCAGAAGAAACCTGAAATGAGGACTCACTTATATTAGATGTATGCAATGAGAGCCAAAAGACTGCACAAAAGCACAGCTTTGGTAAGTCAGCATTAAATCAAAGAGCTTATAAAGCACTCTCCACCATTTTATTTTGCTGAATATGGGAAACTCTCTGCCAGATAACTGAGATGTTTACATGTTTGCTACTCTGCAGAGTTGTCTCCTAGACAAGAGCAGCTTTCAAGCAACATAAGAATTACACATACACATGCGTATATATATGTATAGTATGTATATAGTATATTGGCAATATACTATATAGAGTATATTGGCAATCTGGAAAGCAGGATAATAAAATCCTCTGAGAGCTTGGAACCTGAAAAGAGGAGGATGAATATTAAAAAAAACCCAAGCAGTATAATTGGAATGTTTCACACATTTCTTTCACTTCCTTTTATGATATTTGTATTTATTATGTTTTATAAGCATAGGGGCTCCTCATACAATGTAAAATCCAGCATAATCTGAAAACTGACCATGGATTTTACTTTTTATGGCACTAACAACAAAAAGTAACTACCATTTTGAAAGCATATACATTAAAAAATTAACTCTATGCTAAATTTTATAGATCTATATAACATACAGAAAGTTGTGCACAGCTCCAGATGTTGCAACTACTGATAGGAAGTGATGCCCCTTCTTCTGTGCATGGTTTGTCTTCATGGAGTTTATGTCCAAGACTCTCTGGTTACCATTACACTCATGGCTCTCTTTTCAACTCGTCATGTGGTTAGAATGTGTTCACAAATGCCTGTGGTATGCCATCTAGAAATAGCAAGATGAGTTCCTTTAACAAACCTTCTGTGATATACTGAAATATATATATATCTGTGTGGGAATACACTGGGACATGGGTTGGCCCAGCCAGATAATTAATAATTATAGTCAATGTCTATTTTATTTTCATAGAGATTCTTATTTATTTTTTTATTTTTATGTCAGTGTCTACCTCTTCTCCTTCTTTTTTTTTTATTTCCACTCACAGAGATGTTAATTCATATTCATTGAGAACAATTCTGAGCATAAGTCCTAGCCACCTGTGTACTTTAATATACTCTCAAGGCTATTGCTTCTAGGATGAGAGCTAGGTCTATTCATCTAGAAGGTGACAAAGAGAGGTTGTGAAGTCTCCATTCTCTGAAACATCCAAAAGCCATGTGGACATGATCCTGGGCAGCAGACTCCAAGTGGCCCTGTTTGAGTAAGGAGGCTGGACCAGGAGAGGTCCCCTCCAGTCTAATCCATCCTATAGTTCTGTGATTGCTAACCTTGCCAAAAGACGTATATTCTGATTCTGACTTGCTCAACGCCTTTTAAGAAAAGCTGGGGGCATATAAAGATCAGCAGGTTGTTGTTTTTTTTTTTTTCTTATTTACTGCTTTGTATGTGGTAACAGCACAGATAGCAGCAGGAAATATACACATATAAGCATGCAATAAATTAGTGATATCTCAATTTACTTGTCTAAGTCAGTCTTGATTTCACCTGTGATCCTCTTTTGTAAGTGTTTTTTCTGCTCCTAACTTGTCACTATTTAGAAATACATTTCATTGCAATATCCTTTCACATGCTTGTAAGCCTCTGCTGTAACATCAGAACTCTTTCTTCTTTCCTACACTGCTATTGATAGAAATTAAACTTGGTATGAAACGTGCACAAAACCCAGAGTAGATACCCTTTATAATAGAAATTGTGACTGAGAATCTTTTTATTCTGGTTCATCTGTCAAACTGTGATGCAGAGAAATTCCAGTCAGACTTACATTGGTAATTGTATTAAAGTTGTAATGTGCCATCCTTCATGATTAGTCTTCATTTTGATCATTAAAAAGAATCAGATATTCATAATTAAGTTTTCATTCTGTTAGAGAGTAGGCCAGTGTCAGAGCTACACAGGAGAGGAAGGAAGGACAAGATCTCATTACAAGTCCCACTGCAGTTGGAATATGCCCACAACTCTGGATCATGAGTGGATTGGTATTAATACATTTGACCTCTATCCCGGAAAAATTAAAAGAGTTGCAAGCTCTAGGAGCAGAGCAGGGAGTAGCATTGGTCACTAACATTCCTTCACAGGAATCCTTCTCCAGGAATAAAAAAGAGCTTGAAGACAGAAGCTTTATTCATTAAGTGGAGTGTTTGTGTGACAATGTGGCTTGATAGGTTAAAATCTCCATTGTGGAAATGTAAATCAAGAAATTTAGAAGGAATTTCCTGATCAGATAACAGCATGAAGGCTTAAGGTAGAAAAATAAGTCTCCTTGCTGCAATACACAGCTCTTTATTATTTAAGCCTCTTCTGAGCATTCTCCACTTCTCTGATTCCCTGATGAATGCAACAGTGAGAGCATCAGATGAAAGTAATTTCTGACAGAGACAGCTTGTATCTAAAAATGTTTTACTTCTTGAGTATGATAAGTGACAGAATGAACAAAAGGATGACTTGAAAATTGTTTATTGATATTTCTTTAACAGAGACAGCTTGTATTTATAAATATTTAGCATCCTCGTTGAAATATAAGCATGAATGGAAAACAAGAGTTTGACATGCAGTATCTGGCAATAAACTAATTACCTTTATAATCAATTTTATGACTGAATTACACTGCTTTTTCAATAGACATTATCTAAATGGGTTTTGAGAAGTGATTTGCTGAATTTGTTCATGGAAAGCATTTAGTTTGTTATTTTCATCTGGACAAATTAACAGCAGCTTTTTACTACTATGACTCCTTCAAATGTTGAAATGCCTCAGTTTCTTTCGAAATGCAAACATACGAATACTTAAGTGGAAAAAATATTACAAAAGGTAACTGGAGGTTTAGAGGATTAATGTAAAATAAACTGGAGATATTTTTCTAGAAGTCCTGCCAGCTGTTTTCTCCAAGGGCAGAAATCCACACAAACCTTGCAACTATTTTCTCCATTTGGACTTTAATGTACACCTACTTAGGCTTCCATGACAATGAGGAAAACTTGTCATGCTTCCAGTTGTGATGGTTCCAGTCAGAAGATATTTGACTGAGAAGAAATAAACAAATTCTAAACCAGAGTCATCTGGAGGGGAGGCTCCGTGCAGGTTAAGGGAATCACTGTAGGCTTTGGAACTGCTGGGAGTGCACCCCTAAGAGACAACTGTTATACACAATGTGCTATGAAACAGCTCAGCGTTTAGTACAGATTCCTTAACACAATGTATCTGCTCTCCTCAGAAAGGGATTTGGTTTTTATTTTTTAAATTTTTTATGATAAGAGGCTGCTGGATATGTACGAGAACAGAATTTTAATGTACACCAGATGTTTGGGAATCTTGGTTGCCATTCTGTGACTGAGCTTAAGTGGTCTTTTCTAGATTTTGGATAAACCATGCAGTGATCAGATAGCAGCAACATTCTGCAAATGCACCTAAAATATTCAGTTGTGTTCTGCATGATGCTTAGGAGAGCTGATACAAGTTGCCATGTGAGCTCACATGGCATGACCCATGAGATAAGACCCAGAACTAAAAATACTGAGAAAGACTTTTTGTTGGACCTGAGAATACTGCTCTCAGACCCAAGTGACTGCTCAACTTAATTAATTGGTTGGCTTTTACAAGGTTCGGGATAGTTCACTGATGCTAACAGCATGTTATTTGGATATCAAACACTTTGTGATACAGATTTTCATACACAATGAATGAGACACTGTTGGTGTTGCCACAGCTTGTTTGCCATCTCCATGAATTTCAGAATAATCTAAGAAGGGCTCTGTGTGCAATGATACACATCCACAACTTCAAATTAAAATACCCAGTTAGATACTTGAATTATCTCACAACATGGAAGAAGAGAGGTAAGTATTCACTATTTTAGTTTCCTGGCTGGACAGATTGTAGAAGATGGTATTATGCTGTATCTGCACCTAGAGTATACTTGCTGAAGCTAAAGCAAAAGAATTCTGTGAGCGTGCAAAAGAGTACAAAACCCCTTCCTTGAATAGAAAAAAACTTCCATTTTTTCTCTGAACACAGATGGCTGCTCTTTTTCAGTGTATTTCAAAGAATCTCTTTTGTATGAAATCACTTAGTTCGAAGAATCTATTGCCCCTGCACAACCCAGAGCCAGATATAAGGAGTAGTCTTGGAAATGAATGCTTGGCTGTAGGTGGGTAATAGGGGAAGTGAATTCATACAGGAATCCTACAGAAGTTCTTGGGTGAATGAAATGCCTCTTCCTTTTCTGCTCTGAATTTCAGTGAAAGATTCTTTTTAAAATGGAACAAAAAGAGAAAGAAACAAGGCTTGCTCAAAATGTTTGCCAAAGCAGCATAAAACCGGATTCATCTCTCACCTTTTCTTCCATCACAGGGAAGAACATGATTGAATCAACAGGGAAAAGACTAATTTGAAGAGAAAAGGTGGTCCCAAAACTCCTGTTGTGTCCTCTCAGACTTGGAGAAATCCCTATTCCTTTAAAGAATCAACTCTTTAAAGCATTAACTACTTAAATACTAATTGACTTTAAAAGAAAGCAGATCCTCTGGTACAGCCCATAACTGGAAGTCAAATACTGCTAGGATTCAAAGCCTGTGTCCAGAAACACAATATATATAATCAATGTATGTGATACAAGACCTGAAGCCTATTTCATCTATTTGTGAAGCATTCAAACTCCACTCTATTGAGTTTGCATGTCAAGGTTTTGGGTAAGGGTTGGTCTTCTCTGAGAAGCTGACAGAAGCTTCCCCCACGTTGAACAGAGCCAATGTCAGAAGGCTCCAAGACGGATCTGCCACTGGCCAAGCCCAAGCACATCAGTGACAGTGGTAGCACCTCTGAGACAATAAGAAGGGATGGAAAAAGCCCTGTGCAACAGCAACTGCAGTAAGAGACAGGAGTGCAGAAAATATGAGAAAAAACAGGCCTGGAGACACCAAGGTCAGAGAAGAGAGAGAGGGAGAAGGTGCTCCAGGAGCCAGGGCAGAGATTCCCCTGCAGCCTATGGGGCAGAGCATGGTGAGGCAGCTGTGCCCACGGAGATCCACAGAGGAGCAGAGATCCACCTGCAGCCTGTGCAGGACCCCACGCTGGAGCAGGTGAATGCCCAGAAGGCTGTGACTTTGTGCCAGACCCACGCTGGAGCAGGTTTGCTGGCAGAAGTTGGTACACCATGAGGGACCCACACGGGAGCAGTCCATGAAGAACTGCAGCCCACGGAAAGGACTTGCATTGCAGAAGTTGGTGGAGGGATTTCTCCTATGAGAGTGACCCTCTCTGGAGCAGGGGAAGAGTGTGAGGAGTCCTGCCCCTGAGGAGGAAGGAGCAGCAGAAGCAACGTGTGGTGAAGTGACAGGAGCCCCCATTCCCCATCTGCCTGCAGCACAGTGCAGCGAGGAGGTAGAGAAAATTGAGAGTGAAGTTCAGCCTGGGGAGAAAGGACCAGAGAGAGGAAGGAGAATTGTTTTAAGATTTGGCTTTACTTCTCATTCCTACTCTGATTTGATTGGTAATAAATCAGGTATTTACACATTTGTTATTGAAAGAAAGGTAGTGGCAAGACGGTAAAAAAACAGAACCCAAACATTCTCCATGACAATATTTTAAAAAACTTCCAAAACATAAACACATTAACACTAGAAGAGCACTTTTTTATCACAGATGATTACAACTATGTAAGAAAATCTGTTTTACAGAAGAAAAGGGAGGGGGATTAATGACTTTTTTTCCCTAGAATGTCTACTGACCTCCTAAGATCATTAATTTTTAATCTTTCTTGCACTTTATATTTGTCCTATGGTGCACCTTTACTTAGTATTATCTACTTTATCAGTCATTTTGCTATGTTGAAACTCTGAATATGAAAGTTTTACATCCTTTTGAAAAAGAATAATTGTGACTTCAAACAACAAAGGGGTTACCGCAGAGCCAACCTCAGTAAAACCTTTTTTCGGCTGGTGAAGAACATTCCCATTTATTGAATCCCTGGAAAAAACACTGTTCTCTTATTTAAACATAGACAAAATACTTTTTTTTTTTTCCTCAAACTGAAGAAAACTAAAATTAAGGTCAAGATCCAATCTATTCAATATAGACTACAATGAGAAGGTGTCACAGCCTTTTTCTTCATGAGAAGAGGTCACAGGAGTTTCATCTTTGCCTTTATTCTGTCACAATTCTCTTCTGTAATTCCAGGGGCCACCTGCCCTTCACACAGCTTATTACACAGCCACTGGCTCCCTGCCAGCCATTAGGCAGGCCAAGAAAGTCGCAAAAAGCTGCTTTGAAAGTGGTGAACATGGATGCTTTGACCATCTCTACCGTGTTTCATCTAAATATTTTAGAATGCTTGAATATTTAAAAAAAAAAAAAAAAAAAGAAACCAAACTTCCAAATTGCACAACATTGTAAGAGGAAATGCTCTGCCCCCTTCCAAAAAGGTGGCAAAACTGTTTAATTGTCACGATCCTATGGACAGCCATATATATATACATATATGCATTGGCCCAGTGAAATTGTTCATTTCAACTGGACTAATACTAAGTGGAAAAATACACACTGACAGGTTTGAAAAAGCAGCCACTACTGTTCTTCCACTTGTCCAACCTCTGGATAACATGGATATGTATAAATAGGAGTGCTTTGTTAATAAAAAGCATACATGGCCCTCCTCCAAAACAAAAAAATAAAAAATTATGAAAAACCTGAACAACAACCAAAATCAAATAAATAAACAAAGCCAAACAAAAACCTCACAAACAACCACAAACTAGACTAGAAAAATGCCCTAACAATAAAGATCTCTATTAAACTAGCATAAGTTTGTGAACTATTACAGTTGTCTCAGTACTGTAGTTACAGCGATTAATATCTAAAATATACTGCAAATGGTAATATATTGCAGAAATAATTAATTATTTTACAGGATTTAATTAAACAAAATACAATTAAAGCTGAATTTGCTGGTTCAGAGAGCCTGAAATGCTTAATTTCATATACTTTGAGATCAATGAACTGCTGGCCAGGACTTGATGCAGACTGAGCAGACCTTGAGAGCACAGAGGTCCTGCTTCTCAGGGAAAAAACCTCGACTGGTCACCTTCAGAGCACCTATTTACCTCTGAATACACAGGAGCCCTTTGCCTGACAATTCTTAGTGCTTAGCCAGACTGTCCTAATTGTTCCAACTCTTTAATTCACAGCGACAGCCCCAGGAGCTGGGGAACAAAGTGATGTTTAGCTCTCCACAGAAAAGAACACCAAAATCCCAGTGCCACGAACTCCAGCTGAAGTCTGGACTGCAATATCTTCTGACTTTGCAGAGTTATCAATGAGTCTGTGCCTACAGCACTTAATAAACGAGACAAACTCCATCACTAGCACTCTCCCTGGCATGATCTTGCACAAAACCAGCACGTGACCACTGGAATAGCACAAACCACAGGGCTGCTCCTAGCACACAGGGTAATGAAACTCCATGATGAAAACGTGTGTGTGTATGCATGTGTCCACATGCATGAGAGAAAGGGAGCTTGTAAGGTATTATTATGGGACTAATTAGTTCCAAATACCTTATAAGCATCATGTATTTTGAAAGGTCCAGATTACAGCATGTGGCCCAGGGCCAAATAACAGATCTTGCTTCTGCTTTATTCAAAAGTTCAGATATAGTCTCAAAGAGAGTTCTGTGTTTCAGAAGCACCTGTCACAGCAGGGCTACCTGTGCTCTCCTGGAACTGGTTTAATAACCATAATCCACATAGATTTCACTGATGGTATCTATCAACTGTTATGAAACAGGTACAGAATCCAATGTCATACAGAGATATTTCATATGGGAGTTATTTTGTTTAAAAAAGACCCCATATGCCCCAAGATGACATTCATTGAGAAAGGTAGCCTCAGGCTGGTCCTAGTGGGTCTGAGAAAAGTACTCCCAGAAATTTCTCATAAAAGGAATTTGCTGTTTTGAAATTTGGGTTCTTCTGTTTGTTCTATTGTTCTGAAAACTGCTCTGAATTTGTTCTGAAGAAACACACTGGACACCAGACTAAGCGCACCCACAGACAGTACCTATCATGACTCCAGGTGGGAGTAATTTTTTTCCACTACAAAACTTTCAAGACAAACCATTTAAAACAGATGAAAAGAGAGGACTAAACCTGCAGTGGGAGATGTGAGTCACAGAGAGAAAATATTTGCATTTAAAAGAAGCAGGCAGTTTAGTTTTTCCCAATTATAGGCTAAAACGAGCTGATGCCAGCCAGTCCTGAGTTGCAGTGACTATCCTGAGTTCAGTGATGGGGTAACTCAAAAACTGAGTCATCATCTCTTCAAGGTTATCTATGTCCTCAAAAACTGCATTCAGAATGAAGCACACTACAGCAGCCTAAAAAGCTGGTTAAGAATAGTGCTGGCAAAATTTGTGTTTTAGTCTCTCCATTAAACCTTCTGTTCTAAGTCATCCATTCAGCTGGCTAGTGTTTGGTATCTTCAGTTTTCAGAACATTCATATTTCCTTATTCAATTGTTTAAAATATCTAGGTTAGCTATGTATGCATGAAACCAGCAAATTAAAGCCTACTGGGTTCAGACTGCAAAGAATTAGGAAGGAAATGAAACCCCAAAAAAGCTTTCCAGCAAAACTCTTTTATCCCCCAGGGAAGAGATCCTATTTCACATTTTCAAACAAATGATAATTTTTCCCAAGAAGCAAGACCTTCCTGAAAATTTCAGTTCTGTGAAATGTCGAAAACTCCTGGATTTGGTTTAATTCAAACCCAAATCAAATTTCTACTAAAACAAAAATAAATCCTGATAAATGAGAATTCCCACTTTAGTTAGCTAAAGCTGAAACAGCAGCACAGAATCACAGAAACATAGAAAGCAGAATTGTATTGAAAGAGTTTCTGCATATCTGAGTAACACCATGTAATGAAACCTCTTCAGACAATATTTTCCATATATATACAGCATCTTTATTCTACATTTATTCTAACATTACTTTTTTCATATATTTGACTAAATTTATGGTGGCACAGGAGACTGCACCACGTAATCACTATATATCTCCACAATAACTTCACTCACCATGTTTTCCTAGTTTCTCTAAATGGATGTTTCCATAGTCATTGATAAATAAAAGTTTAATTAAGCCTTGCTTAAAAATTAATTTTCATGTAAGGGGAAGGGCATTAACATGTCATTATTACCAGTGCAGAAAGCTTATAAACATACCATTAAGCTCAATGCCAAAAAATATTTGCAAGTTTCAGTTCTTGAGAAAAAAACCCCTCACTCGAAGATATCTGCAAGAGATGGAGTACTGTGATTAACTCTATTTGTTTCAATAAATGGAGATTATACAGTGACCTTTACTTTAGCTGCTTTGGTCTCTCCATTTTTAATCATTATGCAAGATTTGGTAGGATTTGCGGCTGACACTCTGCTCCTCAGGGGACAATTAGCAGAGAAGTGAATTCACTAGAAAGGCAGCAGATCTTTTCACTTTACTACATAAAATGACAGGAAAGAGCCCAGCTTTGTGGGACTGTCATAATGCTCATCTATGGCTGGACCTGAGAGAAGTCAGACAATTCAATGCACCACACAATTACATAAATCTCTGAATTAAACATTGGAGATAAAGAATGTTAATGATATATAAAATATGTTCTATGATGCTGCAATTAAAAGTTTGACTGCACAATAAAGTAAAAATTTTACTGTTTTCATTCTGAAGGAGTAAAGTTAATCTCTTTAAATTACCCTGAAACTTACCACCTTTTCCTTTTCTTGAAGTAGTTCTACTATCGAGAGTTTGCACAAAGGGATATGTTAAAGGTTTCTGTGGTTTTGAGCTTTACATTTAATTCCTGCCACCTTATCCCATGCAGGAAAACAGACTCATCTCATGTCTGTTGCAAAGGCTTCTGATTGACACATGCTTTGTATACTGTGTTAGCTTTATACATGTTGTTTGCACCTTGCTAGAAGTGCAACTCCAAATTCCTGGTGTACTCATACCTAAAACATACAGTCATCATTCCAGTTCCATCAGTGTTATTCTATTTCCATCACTCTCTGTGCATTTAATATGCATTTTCTGCCTTCTACAGACTGTGGTGTGATAAAGCCAACAAAAATTCAGATACTTTAGTGTCTCCAAAGAAAATAAGTATATGATTATTTATAAGTAATATGTTATTCAGTGGAAAAGGTCAAGAAACAAATCTTCTAAAGAATTCACATGTCGCAGGGCTTTAAACACTTTCCTGTGCTTGAGATTCACAGTCCCAGGAACAATTTGGGAAGATGATAACTAAACCTTTCTTCCATTATGTTCCATTCCTGCCAGGAACAATGTATGTTTCAGGGATTCTTTTAGAACTATGAATATCAGGAAAATATTTGGTCAGGAAGAGAAGCAGATTGCATAGGGTGGCACAGACAGCAATAAGAATGAGTGTGGTGTGCAAAAAGCCCCCAAAATAAAAAACAAACACCTCAGAGAAATTAAACTATGCGCTCTAATTTAGCACACACTGTCAGAGAATTGTGTAAAAGCCAGTCCCCCCAAAAAACTTGAGGGTATTTCTGTGATTCAGACATATTTATTTGCAGTAGAAGGAGAGCAAAAGGAAAATAAACCTGCGACCTTTCCTATTTTCTCTCAATATGGGAAAGAATGTCTGATAATTAGAGTCCCTTAGGTACTATGGGACAATTTGTGTGGTGAAAACTTGACATATCTATGAGCCACATGGAAAAAAATGAAGCAGAACATGACAAAAGAATTCTAAAATTATTAAATAAATGCATTTAAAGATAAAAAGAAAACAGTAAACCCAAAGAAGGCTATCTAGACATAGGTCACTATATCTGTCAGAAGGAGAAAAAAATTGAACAATTAGTTTTTCAGTCAAAGTTGGACTTCATGAGACAGTCTTGTTGAACAACTTTTTTTTTTTTTAACTTTTTTTAATTAGTACCAGAATAAGCAACCATGATCTGTTATGATTAATTTCTTTACTGGACTTAGAATTTATATTTTGAATTTTTGTGCATGAGGGTTTAAGTGATGCCATATTAAGTATTAATGCTGAGTCTGAATTAAGGGTATAATTATAATTTTAAAAATATGGAAAATTCTTACCTACAGGTTTATTTCTTACTAACTGTGTGTTTACCCCCACAGAGATGTGAGACTTTTGCTTCTATTAACAGTTGGATTTTACCTGTAAGACCATATAATTGCTTCAAACATTTTCGACATGAAAATTAACATGAAAATTTTCAAATGCCTAGTGGATGTTGCTGTTGTAAAACAACATCCTGTGTGTGGAATTACAAGACCTGTTAGAAAGTACTGCTACAAAATAGATATTGTGCACAGTTGTCGCAAAGACAATATATATTTTCATAGCTCCTTAATATACAAGTCAAGAAATGTCTTAAAATACTCCCTGAGATTTAGTTCTGTGTTTTAGGACTACAAGAGCCCATTTATAAATTAACTGAAGACAAAGGAGAGTCTCCTAAAGTAAATGGTAATAGGATTGGTAAATCTGACCTGTCAAAACACACTCAACATGCATCTTACACCTGCACGTTACCCAAACACTATGCAGGCCTTCAACATCCATCTAGTATGGTTTCTAACGTAATGAAAGGGAAATTTATGTCCTGCAGCATGGAGTTTTTAAAATTAATACTCATATGCAGGGATATTCACCAGTGAGGACCCAATATATTTCCAACAGTCCAGCTAGAATAATGACATACAGCTACTAAATGTTGTAGCGTAATGCATTCTCAGTTAAAAGTTGCAAACACAGAATAGTCACAGATATCTCAGTCTTGCCATACTAAAAATAAAATAGATATTATTACTAAGGAATAGGAGTCACGTAGTAAGAAATTTTGTTCCACCCTAATCCTAGATGTAGCACTCATAATTCATGTACGACATAACTTAGGTGAACATACAAAACTTTTAAACACATCACCAATTATGTTCAACAACATTCTAAGGTGAAATGAGTGGATATCTAACACTTATTCCTCCTGAGGCCATTGATCTCTGGAATATATTACATGTAAAGTCCAATAGGAGAAAGATGCATACTAATTCTTAATTACTGTAGAGGAAGTTTTGTTGTTTTATTTTGTGTTGGGCTTTTTTCAGAGAAATTGAGGGAGATAATTTAACTGATAGCTCATGCAACTTCACATACCTGAACTGTTAAAGTGTATTTATGTAGAAGTAAATATTCAGGGGCATCATGAAACTTACTCTTTTAAAATTTGTTGGGAAGAGTCTCAAGGTAAAGATACGTCTCTGGTAAAGATAAATACTCATTACATTGTACTGTCAAAAATACATTTCCTTAATGATCAAAGTTATATAACAAAAAAAAAAAGCTGGAACCATGTTTTTCTTCTCATTGGTCCTGTTGGGTCTCACTGATGAAAGCTCAGTGCTATCACCTAGAGTTTGGAGTAGGGCAAAAAGCAGTTTAAGTTCTGAATAGTCTCAGAGCACAGAAGTATTAATGTCGGGAAAGACGATTACAGCTATTAGAACTGAACATGAGCATTTTGGGGAAGCATGACTCATCCTTTGCTTCCCTGCACCATATAATTGAGATCCCAGTACAGTTAAGTACAGTTCTTTATTTTCTAATAAGCAATTAGTTATTGTTTTCCCTACACAGTCTCAAAACTCCAAGATGGATTCTTCTTCTACTGCCCACTTCTGTCAAAATTCATGCATCTGATTTGTTTACTGTTTTAATGATACATTCAAATTATAATCATGCTTTTCATCCTCAGCATGACTAAATCTAGCTGAGTAAAAAGCCTATTGCTCCATAAATGAGTCAGAAGAAATCAGCCAAATAGTAGTACTTTATTTCAATAACATCACTGATTTCTTCCACAGCCTATTTATCAGGCCAAGTTTGGTTCAAAGAAAAGTAAATTATATACAGTGGAATAAAATCTCAATTATTTCAATAATGACAAAAAAGAGTCTGCAATCAAGAGTAATTTAATGGTTTTAATGTAAGTAACGTATTCAAAGAGAATGTCCAATGTTGCATTAAGATAAGAAAGAGAGTCTTCAAAATACTGGGTAAATATCATACTTTAGACAGAGCAAAGCTTTTCATAACTCTGCCATCTTGAGGCAATCTACAGTAGAACTAATTAAAGTTCTGCATGGATCAATCTAATTTATAAAACACATTTTTTTGATTTCCAGACCAATTCATCATTTTGGTGATAACAATTAAGGGGTTTTTTTGTAAATTACAATAAATTAAAACAGTTTTTGCTAGTCACAGTTCTCATAAGGATGCAAATATGTCATTGCAAATAAACTTTAGATTAGCAAGGACATTCCAGCATGAAGAGTAATCTCTAGAAAATATACCATCTACTGTTTTTTAGAGGACACTATTCCTATCTTACAATTTACATGAATCAACACAACCATTCAAATCTAATTTGACTGAGAAAGACAACATCTTCCGCAAATACATTTTAGTAAACATTTCACACTGGACCTTGTTAAATAATACATGCAATTTATAATCCATTGAGAGAGTGCTAACCTACTGTAAGTTGACATAGAAACACATTAAATACTTTGCATATGAAAGTAGCAAGCAGGCGTCCTATGATGCAGACGCAATTGCACAATTTACAACCTGTCTGAATTCAAACAATTTCACAATTTGTTCTTATTTTGCCTCATAATAATTTCCTTCATCTCAAATATCGGTAATGCAACATTAGGCATACAAAGTATAATGTCCAGACAATGTGTGCAAGAGTAGAGGAGGACTGCTCATTTTCTGTATATGTAACATAATTCTCCCTTTTAAGTATCTAGCACCCCAAGTGCTTTCAATGAAAATTAGAATGTTTGCTGACAAAACACATGGTGATAATGACTTTGAAGACTCATTTACAAAATTTTTAAAAAATATTCATTACACATGGTTTGAAGAGCCTGCAAGCAACTATTTTGAAAAAGAAATAAATATTACTACAAAATCAAAACTAGCTACAGCAATAAACTCAAAGTTCTAGCTATTAATGCTGTGCATAATACTGTTTATGTATTTATTGCATACATGTAGAATATTTATTTATATTGTTTATTTAAAATGTTCTAGCTATAGTTCTGTACATACTACTATATAATAGTAATGAATATATGCAGTCAAATTAATGTCTGTCTACATGAATTTGATATTTCTCCTTTAAATATCTTGTTCAGAGGCCTCTGATCATTTCTGACCTACATCATAGCCACAACAATCTGTTGATGTATATGACAATTGAAATTCACATCAGTGGAGTCTGAGCAGAACAAACAGGCTGCAAGTTCTCTGGTAAGAGGGCTCTGTCGCTTAGAATTCATTGTTTGGTCACAATATTTTCTGGTTTTGCTTTAGCTGAAATATTTATTTTGCGTTGCCGGAATTGCTGCTTTGTGGGGAAATTCAAGATTCTGAACAACTCTCGCATATGTTTCTGAGATTCCTTGACTTATTAGCCTGATTTTCCTGTTGATCTTTTTTCTACTTGGTTTTTCTGAATAATTTCCAAAATTCCAGCATACTCAGTATGTGGGAACCCTAACACTGTCCCGATTTCTTTTCTATTCTTGAAGAAATGGAGGGCTTATAGCACCCAACTCATTAGTGACAAAGAGACAGGAATTAGCCATTATTGACATTATTGTACACCACCAAAATGCTGAAATGGTTACTGAAATGTAAGTTTGAAATAATTTTAAAGTATTAAAATATTTGACCCTCCCATCACCAAATCCACTCGACTGCTTTTCCAGCACATACTCCCTCTCTGTTTCTCTGCAGACACAGGCCATCTCTGGTTACCCAAATTTTCCTATTGAGGTCTCATCTACGCCCAATTCCATTTCAGTGACCTTTTTTGTTCCACCCTTATGTCAGACATCCAAATGCGGGGAAGAAAAGGGGATAAAGATGTCACAGTAAATTCACCAGAGAAAGAGCAGGGCCTCCTGACACAGCAATCTCTCTTTCCCTGCCTGCAGTCCAAATTCAGGTCAGGAGAAGGCCCCCCGCTTGCTCAAGACAAGTGGTATTCTTCAGGTGTCAGTATTGGGACTGGCACTGTTTGAAATCTTTGTCAGTGACATTGATGATAGCATTGGTTCCACCCCCAGCAGATTTGCCAATGACTTCAAGCTGTATAGCGCAGCTGACGCAGCAGAGGGAAGGGATGCCACCCAGAGGGACCTTGACAGGCCTCAGACATGGATCTGCATGAACTTTGTGAAGTTCAGTCAAGCCAAGTGCAAGGTCCTGCATATGGGAAGAGGCATCCCTGGCTGACGAGAAGTTCAGCATGAGGCGGCAATGTGTGCTTGCACCCCAAAAAGCCAACTGTGCCCTGGACTGCATCCAAAGAAATGTGGCTAGGCAGGCTGCAGGAGGTGATTCTGCCCCTCGGCTCCACTCTCCACCTGGAGTACTGCACCCAGCTTTGGGGCCCCCAGCCCAAGGACATGGGGAGGTGGAGTGGGTCTGGAGCAGGGACATCAAGTTGATCAGAGGGCTGGAGCTCCTCTCCTATGAAGACAGGCTGAGAGAGCTGGGTTTGTTCAGCCTGGAGAAGAGAAGGCTCTGGGGAGACCTTACAGCAGCCTTCCAGTATCTGAAGGGGGTCTACAAGAGAGCTGGAGACAGACTTCTTATAAAGTTATGCAGTGATAGGGTAAGGGATAATGACTTCAAATAAAAGAGAGTAGGTTTAGATTAGATATTAGGAAGAAATTATTTTCTGTTATGGTAGCAAGACACTGGAACACCCAGAGAAGTGGTGGATGCCCCAACCCTGAAAGTGTTCAAGATGAGTCTGGGCAGAGACCTGAGCAACCTGGTGGCGTGGAAGGTGTCCCTGACTATAGCAAGAGTATTTCAGTTAGATCATTTTTAAGCTGCCTTCCAACACAAACCATCCTATAACTTCATGAAACTTTCATTCTGAAAACTCAGCTTCACACTAATATTCTTTATGCTTTCTGGCTGGATGATCCATTCACCCTCCTTCCCTTTTCTTGTCAGCACTAACCAGGGCTTGCATAACTCTCTGTTGCCTCTCCTCACACTGATTAAATAAAATCCACCAACACAGCCATTATGTTTTTTATCTTCTCACTGACACAACTATGACTTCTCTTTCAGCCCACTCTCTCTTTCATGACAGACAATTTTAGTGTGCAGGTTCAAGATATATATCATTATCGTGGTTAAATTAAATCAGGAATGAAGCTGTTAATAATGAGATGAATCTTTCTGTATTGCATGTATCTTTCAGCTAAGCATATTTACTTGGAATAAGCACAGTAGGAAAGACTAGGGCAAACTATAGCAAGACATCTATAGTATGCAATCAATCTCAGTAATTGTCTTATACAACTGTGAATTATGCTCCAAATTATTTTCTTGAGCAGAAAAGCATAATAACTTATTTTTCACTGATGCATGAAATTCCTGAGGAAGTGTTATATGTCTGGAAGACTTTCCCCCTAAAATAAATAAATAGATTTCTTTATTATTATTATTATTATGCTCTTTCCTGTTTTTCTCTATGTTTTCCTGGCTCATGGCAGCTAGTATTCTTGGCAGGGAACTGCCTAGTGCCAAAATTTCTGCAGGTTAGAGGCATCTAACCTAACAGTAGGCATACACTGTATAAATCATAGAATCAGAGACTCATAGATTGGGTTGGGCTAGAAAGGACCTTTAAAGGTCATGTCCAAGCCCCCTGCAATGAGGAGGCACATTTTCAACTAGATCATGTTGCTCAGAGCCCCATCCAACCTGACCCTGAATGTTTATGGGGATAGGAGAAGTACCACCTCTCTGGGCAACCTGTGCCAGTACCACCCTCTCATGGAAGAATTTCTTCATTTTATCTAACCTAAATCCCCACTCTTATAGCTTAAAAACATTACCCTTTGTCCTATCACAATGGGGTCTGCTAAAAATTTGTCCCCATTTATAAGCCAAAATTCCACTTCTACTCTGGACTGAAAGAATGCAGAAGCAGAACTCAAACATCCATCACAACTTTTATCCTCAAGAATTCCTGCTTAGTCATCAGTAAACTTTCATGCTCATCTAAAAAAAAAAAGTATGAGCTACATCACTGGAGCAAAAATACCCATTCTGACACAATGGGCTGTGTAGGTCAGTCATCCAAGGCAGATTGGATTGAAAATTATTACTGCCCAATTAAAGAGAGTTAGAGGAAAAGGAAAAGGAAAGAGTTTGAGATTTGTAGATACCATAAAATCTTTACAGTTTAGAATTTAATCCTGCTACTGCTTTGCCACACCAGCACTTAAAATTACTGTTTCTGCCAAGGGATATTCGGGACAACACGAGAATGCCATCAGCCTGCTCAATGTGTTTTCAGAGTGTATACAAGGTGAATAGAATAGTTTTATCCGTTTAAAATCTGAACTCCTCACACTGCAATCTATTGTCTAGAGGTTAATTTCTGCTCATATTGAGAAATTACCATATTTGGAAACCCATTGTAGGCTAATGGAATCTTTATTTTTTTGTCCCTTTACCATGGATTTAAAGGAACTCGAATTAAAATGGTCTGCATTCCAGACTTGGTTATAATTTGTTGTTGGATAGCTCCTCATTGAAGGTCCAATATATGCATCAGAATAAATGATGCCTTCTTTAGCCTACTGATCAGCTGGAATTCTAGTTTTCTAATGAAAAACAGCTTTAATTTCTATCTTTAGCAACTCACAAAACCTTTGTTCTTAAAATCACAAAATACAAATGCATTCAAAAGTAATTTTTAATCATTTTGAAAGGATTTACAAATTCTATGCATACCTAAATGGGTAAAAATCCATCTATTCCACAAATTCATTAAAGTTAGTGTTTATAAAATATGTACAAGTAAGTTAGTTGTGTTTAAATAAAACGGAAATAAAAAGTTTGATGAAAACTCTGCAATAAGGAAAAAACCTCAGATAATTAGGATTTATGTACTAACATAAAAATGTACTTATAATGAAGATCTCAGAACCAGGAATTATTTATTACTAATAATATTAAAATATATGCAATATATATGCCTGTTTTCTCACAGTTTCTCCAAAAGTGTAAGAGAATTTCTAATGTAGTGGTTGAAATAAGTAGCTTGAAACACTGACTAAAGAAATACATGCATACAGACACAAAGAAAACCAGTAATAGAAAAAGCAGCTCATTAGGGTCAATTCAACAACTTAGGTTCACTGGAGAGGTTAGGAATAAGAAACAAGGTTTGGCTCAGATTAAAAAATGGAAGACAATTATGCAAAGACTAGAAAGGAAAACCTGGAAAAGGGATGGGAGAGAAAGAAAAACTGGATATCTAAAATAAGCAAGAGTGAAATATAATGCACAGAGAAAAAAATAATCATCTCTATTTAGCTGTTGTATAAAGGCTGAGTCTTTTTCAATTTCTCTACAGATCACCAACTTAATTAGCATTCCATTAAGCCCAGAGATTTGCATTTGCAAATAAAATTTGGTGTTCTCGGCCGTACTGGCTCTAGCTGGGATGGAGTCAATTTCCTTCATAGCACCCCATGTAGTGCTCTGCTTTGGATTTGTGAGTAAAACTGTGTTGATAACATGAGTGTTTTCACTATTGTTGAGCAGCACTTATAAAGTATTAAGATTTTCTTTTTCCCATTGTCCTGGAAGCAAGCACATGTGAGTTGAGAGGAGACACAACCAGGACAACTGAACCAAACTGACCGAAGGGCTATCCCATATCATATAACATCATCCTCAACAACTAACCTGAGGGATTAGGTTTGGTTAGGTAACCATTGCTTGGACACCAGCTGGGCAATGATCTGCCTGTGGGAGGTGGTGAGGTATTGTCTATGCATCACTTATCCTGTTTCATTTTATTTCTGTTTCATCTTCTTTTTTCCTTATTGAACTATCCTTAACTCATAAATTTACAGGATGCATTCTGTTCCCCATTCCACTAGTGGGGGAGTGAATGACTGGCTGTGTGGTGCTTAGCTAACATCAGGGGTTTACACACTACATCCTCTTTGTGCCTGCTGTTTGAGATTTCTTCGCCACACAGAAATCACCAACACCATCAGGAGTCCAGGATAACTTGACTGAAGTCAGTGTAACCAGCCTGATTCAGAAAAAACTTGCAATACAGTTTATGCATTTTGGTTGACAAAGACAGGTCCACTGAGTTTGTAGTAATGAAGGCACATTTATAATAGGCAAAATGTGCCTCTTTATGCTCTTTAGTAGGGTGCCATGAAATTTCCACCTTGCTCACGTAGCAAAAGAGGCTATAAAAAACAAAAGAAAAAAAGTAGCAAAATTACCCTTGGAATCCTCCCCTTAGCTGAATGTTATCTGCCATCCCTACTACATACACTTTTGTTAAGATATCTGATTCACGAGGATGTCCACAGAGTGCAAAGTGAGTTAAGGAACAGGATTAGTAATAAGGAGCTTACAAGGCAACTTGAAACAGGGTATCTTAAATGTTAGATAGAGCTATGGTTGTGTGAAAACCATACTTTGATAGTTTAAAGATCTGCAAAATCTGTTACCTGATTCATTAGACTCAGTCTTCCCAATTAATTATATGACTTAACATGAAAAAGACTCACTTCAGGCAAAACAGGAACTGTGACACTACAAAGTTAAGTATGATATTAAATCCAAGGAATGATAAGGCAAATGCACAAACATCTGAGAAAAAAGCAACTGTGCCAATCTTTAATTGTTCTTACACAAGAGCAAATACATGCAGCTGCTCTAATGAGAAAACAGAAAATTTTTATACCCTTCTTTCCTGTTTGAAAACTACCCACTTCCAGGTAAAGGCAGATGTCCTGCTCATATGAAGAAGAATACTTTTGGATAATGCTGCTGCCTACAAATTGCACTAAGTACACGACAAATGTGGCTCCAGCCATATTTAATCTCCATGAGATTGTTACATGTAGTTTACCAGAGAATGAGGGATGTGCCTCATCACCTTCCGAGGTAATGCTGGCCCATGAGCTCTCTAAATGACATAAATAGAACCATATATACCTTTTTTTTTTTTTTT
>VZTN01012404.1:0-24967 GCA_013400515.1 Erpornis zantholeuca
ACCAAGTTGAGCACAAACTAAAAATTTTTGTAATAGCTTCAGATGGTTCAAAAAACTTTCATGGTTCATTTAAATATCTGACTTCCACTGTGCTGTCCTGTAGGCTTTTGGACTTCTCTAGGACCATCAGGAAATGATCCATGGATTAGTCTTCATTTTGTCTGAGCAGAGGAGGCAGCTGTTCAATCCTGCTGCAGTCCTTGCCAGTCTTCTGAAATGAAACAGCTGGGTCAGAGACCCTTACATTCCCCTTTCAGGGATGTGAAGATAAATGTCACTTATCTTTCCCAGTGTGTTTGAGATAATAATCACAGGACTGTGCTCTAACCATGTTTGTGACTGTTACTTCCTATAGGGAACATCTCCAACATCACAGCTTGGGCAGCCTCCAGCAACCCAACTCTTTAAAGCCCCTCTCTGTTTGGGTGTGTTGGACCCTGAGGTCCATACACAGAAATCCCCTGACAGGAGGCAGGCAAGGCTGTTCATTCCTGTCACCTGAGAGAGCCACTGCTTATCTACCCAAACAGCTGAATCCCATACAAACACCTCCTTCCTTTGCACTTTGTCACCAAAGCTCTCAAGTGTACCTAGACCAAAAGCTGTAGCCTCTAGCTACTGTAGTGAAGGGGTGTAAGGGAAATAGGAATGAATTATATGGAGTTATGTGTCAGCAGTTGGTCAAACCAGGGACTAACAGCAGCACAGGCAAGAAGAGATTCTACAAAAACTTCAATGAGTGTTTCAAACAGCTCCCTAAATCACACCTCCGTGAAAGGACTCCTCTCTAGAGAGAAAGAGAAAATTAATGCTGCATTTGGTGATCTGGGGCCTCATCTTCATCATCTTCATCAAACCTAAGATGCTTAGCAGGATGCTGCCTGCAGGATCACAGACTGGATGCTGCTGGTTTTTTAAAAGATGTTTCTATATCTAATTTTCATTGATTTCAAATGATTATTCTTTAGAAGTCAAGCTCTAAATAAGTGAACTGAAGCACTAAATCCACATGATAAAAGTCAGTATTCATGACCTCACGTGGATCAGTTTCTTGTCCATCACACTAGAGCTTGCAGTATGATCATGTGCTCTTCACATATTGACATCAAGAACAACCAGATACTTCCAACAGGGTTGAATATATCCAGTGTACACAGAAAACCCCTGAAGTGCTGTATTCCAGTTGTCTTTCTGAAAACAGAGATATATTTTATTGCTGCAAAACTTTACTTTTACATACGTCATGTTTATTTGGCTCTAATGTTAGCAATATTCAAACTGCTGAAGAGAACTGAAATACATTCACATGCAAATTTATTTAATTCTTTAGTATCTTTAATATTCTTTGTTTCCATTTTAGTGATTTTTTTTTCTGAGGGTTAGATTTTATGTTTATTTCAATTGTTGACTTTCATTTCATGCCAAAATAGCAAATCTCTTCTGAATTTTGCAGACATTTGATCACATTCAATTAAAAATGAAAAGGATAATTAAATCCATATTTTTCCAATTATTTCTTTCTGCTTCCAAAACAGACTTCTTTTACTTCTCAAAAGTAAAATTGTCCTAGTTGTGTTACTCTGACCTACAGCAAAATGTGAAGTTAAAAAACAAAACAAAGCAAAATGAAATCTCATATTTGCTAAGGCAAAACTAAAGAAATAAAATATATCCACCAAAGTTATACCTGAGTTGCACAAAAGCTGTAGCTGCTCCTTAGCAGAGCCCAGCATCTGACACTGCTGTTTGATCTGCACTGCTGCAATGTTCCTTTATTCTGGGAACATTTCTTGACCCCATGTAAATGCCACAGCAAGTCTATGGGATCATCTTCAGTGTTCCTTTGATATACACTTGCAGAAAGTATTTTAATTGATGTTTCCTTAAGATCCCTTAGTACAGCTTGGGGTTTTTTTGAAGCATGAGATGTTAAATTAACCTGATAATTTGACTATCACTCTGTTTATTCCTCTACATCTTTCTAATACTTTCTTTTAGAAATGTCTCTGGTGTCACAGATAAAATATATTCTGATTTGAAGACCTTGTAATTTCTGAGCATTTAACAGAAACTCTTATATCTCTAAATTGTATTTCAGTGAAGAAAAGTGAGACTCTTCAAACTTGTAGAATTTCAGAAAAACTTAGGGAAGACAAGGAGCCCTTATTAATAAGAAACATATATCTCAAAGGAAAATATGTCTGAAAATATGATGAAAAATCAGCCCTGATTCCAGGATTTCAAGGTGATCCAGGATGAGTAAAGGACATCTAGCACTCAAGGAGCTTTTAAAAACCTGAGCTCTGTATAGGGAAAGGGAAAGTTAAATCTGCTGAATTTGTGTCTAAGTGGACAGTATAGCCAACATTATAAGACAACACTGGTAGAACAATCTATTAAGTCATTTAAGTAACAAATCAGATATAAATTTAGGTACATGCATGAAATTTGGTAGGCTGTCATGAAACGATCAGTTCTACATTTGTGCAGCTGAGAAAGTTGGGGGGGGGTTTAAATATAATTGAAGTACATTATGGTATTTTTACATTGTGATTGGTGGTACTCCTAGCTGATAACAGACACTGGCTGATCGTTTTATTTACTATACATTATAATATTTACTATTTAACACTAACATTTGCTATGCAACGCAGTGATATTTATTTTAATATATTGAGTATTTTCCTATCTAGGTGGGCAATAAAGCCAAGTAGCTCTTTAAAGTGAAGCTCAAAGATCAAAGCTTGAAGTGTAGACCTGGATCAAAATGTGACATGTGTTCCTTCAAGATGGAGTGCATGTGATCAGCTGTAGGATCAGGGTGTTGATACACCTCAGGTTATGTTCTCCATCTGTGGAAACTGAATCTGAACACCTCCTTCAGCACATAATGCAGATTTCAAGCTTCAGCATTTGATTTTCAACACCCAGACTCACTTGTGTTTCCACAAGGCGTCTGGTGAAAGAACGAAAGAAATTTTACTTTATCAATTAAAAATCATCTTCCACTGTAATTTTCTAAGACTTACCCATATTTTCACATGGCTGTGAGGAGACAAGCATGAAGGAACAATGAAGCCTGGCCAGCAGGCACATTGCAAAGCAGAAAATGCCTTGTGGAACAAGGTAACATACATGCTGTTGTTATTTCCAAATGGAAAATTTGGTGTAGTAAGTGCATCACAAGAAGCAGCATTTATGGTAGTTTGTTTCACTTATACTAAGTCTAGCTAGGCAGAGCAGGTTTAATATGCTGTACAGATTGTGTGAAAGTTGCCATTTGAAAAGGAATAAATGAAAGAATTATTTGGTTATGAAAAATCACAGGAAATAAAATGAAGCTTTAAAACTTACTGTGTTGACCTCTAATGCTGAAACACTAAGCTTCAGAAGCTGCTATTTCCATGATAGCATGGTATTGAGAGTTTAGCTTTTTAGAGAAGATTTTTTCCATTGTTTATTTCATCAATGTTCACCTTCAAATCACATAAAGTCAAAAAAGGAGGTACTTTCTTGGCATGGGATCAGCTTGGCCCACAGATATCCTTTCCTTTCTGTAGTGCCTGTTTGCATTTAACAACTTTATGTGTTGGGCTTCTTTAATATACCCAATAATCTTAAATTACAGCAGCCTTGGTTTTATTGACTTCGAAGAATATAGCTCCATTATTAATCACATGAACATACTTGTTGCAATTGTTAACTGGTAATTACAACTTGGAGTCTTTTAGGGTGACACAACTGGACTTTAAATTATAAAACTTTACAACTGTATTAAACCTAAGCTTGATAGATTAACTTTGCTCAATAAAATAATTAATCAAGAATTGAAGGAAAAGTTGTCTGCTTCAGTAAGTGACTGTTATCTGTCAAGCTGTGTAGTTTTAGTATCCTTCACTTGCCAATACATCTATTGAAATAGAGATTAAAAAATTACATGAGGGGAAGAAAAGGGAACATTATTAATTTATGTGTGCTCAACAGTCACTGAAGAGAGGGACAATGCCAGTCACACCAAAAAGTGTTTCAAATAGCCAGGTGCATTTCTAATAGTGCCTTCCACCAGGGATGTTGTACAGTCACCTCTGATCACGAAATTAGGAGGCAAAGTATTCTGCAAGGCAGTAAAATCCTACTCCTGAAAAGACTTAGTTATGCTTGATTTCTGCAAGCTGAGGGAAGCTTCATAATGGTAGTGATGTTTAAGAGGCCTTTGCTGGGTTTGCAGAATGAAGGTCACACATGATGTGTAACAGGTCCTGTGAATACTTATTTTGAAACTTCAGATGGTCTTGCATGTGCATTGCTTTCAAGGTTGAGAAGCTGGAAATATTTTCCTTTGTGTTCTTGCACAGGGACACTGTTGCTCTCTATAAACATTTACAGTATACTTGTGTGAGGTTAACTTTAAATATACACATTCCTGCAAGATGCTGATAAGACAAAGCAGAAACTTACATGGTTTGTTGAAGCAAATCTATCAAAGTAATGTTTTGCTCTTTCACTGAAAGCACTTTTACTAGCCACTTGAATAACTGCTCATGCTTAATATCCCATTGACTAGAGAAGCCCCCAGTCAACAAGTCTTACTGCTTTATGCCTCTGAAAATGCAAGGCTGATGTCACGGAGCAAGAGACAAAAGCAAAGCTATCAGCTATTACTGGAAGAGATATCACAAGTGTGCTAAGAAGAGAGTAAGGACACAGTAATTCATTTTAGTAGTGGTAAAAAATTAATTTCTTTGAACACAGTTAGCTTTGAGTACATCTTAAATGAGAAAAAAAAATTGGTTATCCATAATTTAATCAGTTGCTTAGTCCAGAAACCACAGTGCAGGTCATCACCAATTTTTCAGTATGCAATGGATTAATTTCTTAATTCAAACAGACATTGAAAATTTCCCTTTGAGCATATCTTACCACGTCAGTGGTTTGCATTCACATGATCTCTTCCTTCAAATCCCTTCTACTCATTTCATAAGGAACTTCTGGACTTCTGAGCTAGAGCTGAAGTCTTCCTTGACATAGAAAGTGCAAGGCATATAGACTTGGGAGGATTTTTATCTTTTTTAAAATATTCCTTACACCATTATTGTTTACATGACCTATGATTGTGAGGCAGTGAATATGGAAAATAAAGGCTTCCAGTCCAAGTTTAAAGGATAGCTCTGGTTCCTTTGAGCAGCCACTTTTCCAGCTGGCTTGGTGTGCCTTCCACCCTAAGCCAACCCACAGAGGACAAGCCTGCACTGCCACTGAGAGAGTTCTGGCTTTATATGTACCAGATTTCCTCTCTGACACTCCTAGTGGAAATGCTTGTAGGAGGTTGGGCAGGGACTGAAATCCTGTCTGGAGCAATGCTGGCCAATGGGGTTTGAACTGCTGGCTCAAAAAAGAATCTTTTTCTCATTCATGGCTTTTGGACAAACAATTTCTCATGCCTCATCAGATGGCTTTATTAAGGCTCAGTTTGGGTCTTAACGCAGAGGTGTTTGCAATCCTTGCAGAAACACGGTAATTTTTGAAATGGATGTCCTTGCTGGCAATTACCTTTTCCTGTAGTACCTAACAAATGATTTAATAATGAGCACAAGAGCTGTTCTGTCAAAGGCTTTTGCAGCAAACCATTTAAAATGCACATCAATTCTAAAATAGTTACTTAAACATCTTTTACTAAACACCGAAGGCTTATTTGATCAGCTATACAGATGATATTTTTAATCAAGGGGATAACCCTCCATATTTCACATTGTAATTTTATGTGAAAAAGGATAATGTATATGCCGTGAAAAACTCGTATGTAATGAATAAGTTAAATATATTGTTTCTCAAGTTGTTAGCAGAAATGTTACCTTTTGACCTTCCTTTTGAGATTTTTTGGAACATTTGATGCTTCTGATAATAGTTTAATATTACTTTTTCACATTGATTAAATATACTTCATACATCACTGAACAATGAGTAACATTCAAATAAGGCTGTCCATTGAACTGCTTGCAAAAATGATAAAGTAAAAAATTAATCTCCAAAGTAAAGTCAAGCCTGAAATTGAAATCTTTGATGCATACATTTCATAATTAGTTCATTCTGCTATATCTAAAATGCAAATACAGTGCTCTTAAAATAATTCAGATCTTCCTGCATGGAGCATTAATGAATTGTTCTAGCTGCTGCACCTCTGACTTCGAAGGATTCTGGAGTCATTTGACTTTTTTGTCATTTTCTTTTTTAAGCTGCTGGATTTTCTTTTTTTGTAAAGTTACTTAGAGTAGTCCTCCTTGTCTCTTGTGTTACTTTAACATTTGTTTCAGGCATGGGATCCACCTACACATCAAGAGAAAAAGCAGTTCACAGAATATAAGCAGGATCAAAGCTTAAGGATGTAATTGAGGTCATTCCCCCTCTGCTCTGCCATCACCAACTCCTGACTATTTTTTAATAGTCCAGCTATTGTAGGACCATTCTCTAAACTACAACAGTGAAACTTTCCTGTCATGGGACATATGCTGACCTGAGGTTTTTTAGTCTGTGTGCATGGTTTTTGGTTTGTTTCATATTTACATATTTTAGGTTGGGTCATATTCCTCGATCAACTTCTTTGGTGACCTCAGCAGCATTAAGCCAGCAGAAGCAAGGGTTTGAGAATGGCCAAAAATGTTGTTGCCACACTGTGTGTGACCTGAAATCTTCTGTGGGGAAAATGCTCTGTCTGCCTTCCTGCAGCAATGATGGTGAGGGATAATGGAAAAAATAGTTCATAATTGTTGTCTTTTCAGTTTTCTAGGCTTAATTGCATTTTGAAAACAACTCCCTCAATCTGACTTCTCCAAGTATCCTGACTAGTCACTGGACTAAAACCTTGGAAGATGTTGAGAAATCAAAGGTTAAGTCATGAACAGTATCTGTATTAAATTAATAAGTCAACAGTAATATTCTTTGTATGTCACTTCTAAGACAATAAATCATTACATTCAAGGGTGAAAAAAACTTTAAACAAATGGTGCAACTTTACTGATGAGTGGAAGAAAAATAAATCTTACACTTTGACCCAAACAACATGGCCTTCTTCACTGTAGGAAAATAAATCTTCTGATGTAAATGTTAAAATTCAGCTTATGAATACGGAAAATCTTCATTTCATAACATCTAAGCAAGAAAAATAATTACTAAAAGGAATTTTCAATGCTTATGAAACAAAAACACTCTCATATATTCTCAGAAAACCTATTTATAATCTGATAAAAGCAGAAAGCCAGAATACTGACTTGTACTCAGCTATAGTACAAATAATAATCATAGAATGGCTGGGTTGGAAGGGACATTAAAGATCATGCAGTTCCAACCCCTCTGGCAGGGCCAGGGACACCTCCCAGTAGACCAGGTTGCTCAGAGCCCCATCCAGCCTGGGTTTGAACCCTTTCAGGGATGGAGCAGCCACAACATCTCTTGGGCATCACCACCTTCACAGGGAAGAATTTCTTCATAAGATCTAATCTGAACCTACCCTCTTTCAGTTTGAGTCCATTCCCTCTTTTCCTATCACTCCAGGCCCTTAAAAGCCCCTCTCCATCTTTCTTGCAGGCTCCCTTCAGTTACTGGAAGGCTGTAATTAGGTGACTCCAAAGCCTTCTCTTTTCCAGGCTGAACAATCCCAATTCTCTCAGCCTGTTCTCGTACAAGAGCTGCTCCATCCCTCTAATCTTGGTGGTCTCCTCTGGACTCACTCTAACAGGTCCATGTCCTCCCTGTGCTGGGACCCCAGAGCTGGATGCAGCACTGCAGGTGGGACCTCACCAGAGTGGGCAGAGGGGCAGAATCCCCTCCCTCCACCTGTTCTCACACTGCTCTGGGTGCAGACCAGGATGGGATTTGCTTTCTGGGCTCCACGNGAGTGACAGAGCCACACCTATAGCTGCCAGCTCCAGCTTGTAGGCAGCCCTGAAGCCAAATTCTGTCCAAGTTACAAAGTACTTTATACTTTTCTTAGCTGAGTATCTTCATACATAACAACCAATCAACATCATGCACAATACCTTTACATTTGCCTATAGCCTATCATAACTACTATCATTACCATAATATAGTCATTATTATCCAATCACAAGAGTAAGTATGTTACAATTTAAGCTTTAAGTTGTTTTTCAGTTTTCCTGCAATAGAAAATGCTTAGAGCTTTTTTCTACATGCCACATCAACATGTCTTGTTTGCTGTGGTATCTTTCTGCTTGATAAAAACATCCCTTTGTTTGTGTTGAGCTTACCCTTTGTTCTAAGTTACAATACCTCTTCCCAGCTTGACATAACCTTTGCTTTCTTAGTTGTCCAGTAAGACTGGCTCAGCACTCCTTACTTTGGACATTTATTATTCTTCTATTTCAAAACTTGCTTTCATCTCTATTTCATTCTCAGTTCCTACATTCAGAGCCCTTTCTGCCAAACCTACACATCTGTCATCCTTCCCAACACCTCTGAGTGGCTTCCTGTCCTTCAGGAGTGTCAGCAGCACCACTCAGCTTGGTGTCACATGCAAGGTTGCTGAGGGAGACTCAAGCCCTTTGTCTAGGTCCTTGATGAGGGTATTAACACTCCATCTATCCATCCATCCATCCATCCATCCATCCATCCATCCATCCATCCATCCATCCATCCATCCATCCATCCAACACAGCCATAGATACATCCCAGCACAGACCCCTGAGGGACACCACTTGTCACTGATGTCCATCATGACTCAGATCTGCTATCTTACATTACATGGCTTCCTCTTATTTACCTTGGCTGTAGCATGGGCATGTGTTCCACCATTGTTCCTTTGCAAATGAACAAAACTGTTCACTTCATGGTGGAAAACTGTGCACAACAGGCAATATAAAAGCAGCCTTCTTTTAAATATATGTGTAATCCCCATAGCATCAATAAGAGAGAAGAAAGGGATATCAACAGAGAAGAGGCATAACAAAAAAAAAGTTAAAAATAGAAGGAACATACATCAGAGACGTGGCTAAAATAGATACAGATTTCACAGTGTACACGCAGAATAATCCTGTCACATTGCTGGTGCCTCTGTCTCAGAATTAAGATAGAGACTGAGTAACAAAGGTACAGTCAAAACCACATTTTGAAAGTTCAGAAAGCATTCTGGAGAATATAAGGTTGGGATAAATGCTCAAAATTATCAGAGCGCCTTCAAAAAGTAAAACTCACTGATTTATACACAGTAAAAGTTAGTATTTGCCAATACCCTAGCAACATTTTGTGGCTAACCCTTTAGAATGGTAACAAAAAAAGATCTGGTGACAGCTGCATATTCATAGGTAGTTGCAGAAGTACAAGGCAAGTACAGCTGCAGCCAGATTTTCTGTGAGCAGATGTTCTACTTCTGACAAAGAAAAAAATTAAATAAGGAGTTGAAGGAGCAAAGAGAAAGCACGAAAAATGACAATACAGAAAACCAAATAGAATATTATTTGTAAGAAGTCTGGAAATCCACATTGGCATCTGTGATCCATAGATTTTAGCACAGGAAATAAAGATATATAAAATACTTACAAGTCATACAAGATATGATATTGGTTGCATATTATCATGGTACTTCTACAGGCACTACAATAGACACAAACCCTAACTTTAACCTAATGAGGCCAACATTCCTTCATGGCCTCTATTGCTACTGCAGGAATTCAGAGCCCAATGGACAAACCATAACAGGAAGCCTATTTTTGCTGGTTGCACATGAGCATCCATAAATTCAGCCTTTGGAAATCAAAGCCTTGTGGACACAGTGATGAGACTGTGCTGCCCATATTTGTGAGACAGGCTTGTCCCTTTTGGAAATAATATATTATGAACAAAACGTACCAAGAACAAGCTGGCAACAATGTTGAGTTACTTGTAATTTCAGGAAGTTTTTCAAGAAGTTATAGATCAATATTAGTGAATGAAATAAGAGATGGTTTGGAATTGGAAACTCTGAGAAGACTGAAAAGGAACAGGAAGGGTAAGGATGAGGATGGGGTAGTTACATCAAGAGATGTTTATCCAGGAAGTCAGAAGGAAAATAAAAGTAAGAAGTGCTTTTGAGAGAACAGGCTAAACTTGCAAAGACCACAGATTTTTGCTTCCTCTGGTGAACACTTGTTTGTTCCCTATCCTGTCCCATGAGATGCATGTCTGCAAGAATTCAAAAGCAGTTTCAAATACAGATGACTGAGTTTGAAGGACCCACAGCCTTCCTAAAGGCAACCAAACTTCTCTAGCCTCTATACGAGATGTAATACTTGTGTGTGACTTTTATTCATAGAACAAAAATACTTGACCTGAGAAACTAGAAGTGCTCAAGCTCATAGGAAGAAATTGGGAATAAAGCAGAAGGCTGTAGGCACCACAAATCTTATTTGGAGTTGGAGAATTTTTGTTCTGTGTGGAATTTTTTGCTTTGTTGTTTTGGTTTTTTTTTTTTTTGGGCCATCACAAGATGAAATTGTAATCCTAAGTATCTCTGCAAAGAAAGAGAAAAAACAAATTGCAAAAATATAAAGCCTTTCTTAGATAGTACATATTAGAAGTTTGGCAGGAACACATGTTGGAATAAGACTGGAATAGGACTATCATTATTTCCATGTTTTTCTCTATCACAAATTCTAAAGTTTCCACAACAGTCACCTCGGGCCATAGCATCCAGGTAAGAGCCAAGGATTTTTAAGTAACAGTGACAGCACTAAATGCACTGTTATTTTTCCCAGCAGCCACCCAACACTGAACCTCTAAAAATTTAAGAAATCACCCTATACTCAATAACACAATTCCCATTAAAAATTAACCAACCCCATCATTGCAAAATAAGAGCAGTATGCTTGTTTCAGCATTTCACCACGCAAGTTCATTGAAATTAAGCTTTCTCGTGTGAAACAGAAGTAGCCCAGCCTTTCTGAAATAATTGAGTTATCACAGCAGAGATACGATGGAAAATCGGAGAGGCCCTGGAGAAAGCAGCTGCACTTCCTGCACGGCGCAAGAGATGGCGATATTTTCTTATGTGTTGGGAGAGTTACATCCAGCGTGTCCCTCAAACAAGTATAAATCAGAGATTGACACTTATTGAAACCCAGCGTAAGAGTAGTTTCTCAGAAGCTGAGTGCGTGTATCACTATGGATAAAAGTTAGTTTTAGGAGCAGACTACTCTGTAAAAATGCCTCTTTTACATACCCAGAACTGAAAATATAAAAACATCCCAGAGCCTTTCCCTGCTAAGGTCACTCTCTGAGTTAATTACTGCGTGGCCTTTCAGCCCAGAAGATGAGACAATGTGAAAGAGTACTAGGGAAAAGATGCTCCCCAAGGAGCAATGCTACCAATAAGGGATTTTACCTGTTTGGAAAAGATGCATACACAGTTCTGTGGGGGTTGAAGAGGCTAATTTAGCTCCTTGATGAAAATGACTCCATAAATTCCCTGTGCAGCACTGCATGTGCACTTTGCCTTTGCATGTGAGTGCGAGGAGCAGCTCTTAGCAAAACCAAAGGGCTCATGCTGGCTGCCAAGCCCTTGGAGTGTCCAGAGAAACACACGGCAAGCCAGGAGACAGTGACTCCCTCCAGGATCCACTGGGAGATGCCCAAGTGAGTTGCCACGATTTCTGCTGTCTTGTCCATGAAGCAGACCAGCTGGGAGATCAATCTCTGAGCCTCTAGTATTTAAAATTAATAAAAAGTGAGCTTCTCCTTTCTCTGACACAGAGGACAGTAAATCATATGTGGGATTTACTCCGCAGCCAACATCCTACACATCCTGGGCTCTGGTTCCTAGAAAAGGATATTCTTGTATTAACATGCTAGTACTGGAGGAAAAAAATGTATACACACACACATATATATCTATAAAAATGAATCCTTAGGTGAAGGACACAGAATGTATTTACTGCAGAACACATTTTGAACAAATACAATTTCACCTTTTCTGTTTTATTTTCTCAAGCAATTCACATGCCAAGTCAAAACATTAAGCAAATCTTTGCTTTGAAATACACAAATACCCCTGGCAAAGAAACATTGGTGAAATTGGTGATAGGATGGATTCCTAAAAGACAAGAATGAAGAATTGTTTGAGATTATGAACAAGTAAAAATCACAAGGGAACAATGGCCTTATCCTTTCTTTGGAATATTTTCCCATCTTTTTTTGTTTTTTTCTGTTTTTCTTTTTAAATACAGGCTTCCAATTCTATCTCCTCATCTGCAAGATTGCATCACACTTACTTTTCTAATAGTTTAAGGAAGTTTGAGCAAAAAGTATAATCTCTGAAGACTAATGTTTCTATAAAGCAATCAATATTTCAAGTTCACAGAACATTTTATCTACATGCAATTAAGCTGTTTATTCAGATCTCAAAGGTCTTTGCAAGATTTCAGTAAGTGCAACGCAGTGGGTTTTTGTTCAGAGAGCAGCACAACCCCTGCCTTCTCAGGCTCTCTTTTTGGGCATGGGGGGTTCTGACCTGGGAGGCAGGGCTGAGGTTACAGCTGTGGAAGAGTGTCCAGAAGCAGCAGCCACCCCAGCTGTGCAAGGAGAACAACAAGGTAAAGTGCTGCACTGGCTCGTGCTTTAAAGCCCCAGTGCCACAGACACAAACTCTTCACTGTTTTTAGAAAATTAATGCAACATTACAGGTGGTTTGTCTGGCTGGCCTTTATTGTGTTTGGGAAAGGATTGGGTTTAATGCTTTAATAGCTCTTCGATATTCTCCTGTCATTTCCTGACTTTATTAGGCACTATTTCCTGCAAAGAATCTGACAAATGAATTTGAATAACGCTAATGTGCCGCTCTAATGACAGATTGCTTTCAGGACTGATCTCAAGGAACTTTCTTCCCATCTCGCTAATGAATCACAGTCATTCAATAGTGGACTGTTGGATAGATATGGGAAGTGCTCTCAGCTTTAAAGCTTTCCCAAGGTGAGGAATGATCTTAGGGCCACAATATCATCAAACAAAAATAGGATATTGTTATAGAGGCTCAGATTAGTATTATTATAATGAACCTAGACATTATGTCCTTCAAAATCAGAGAGAAAACATCAGCATGTATGCACCATTTGCCTTTAATCAGACACACTGACAATGCTCGAAATGCCAATAGTTTTATAGATTGCTGTGCAGTTTAATACTTTTTTCTCTACCTTTTTTTCCCTTAAGAGATGAAATCCACAGCAGCAGCATGACAGAAGATATATTAAATCAGTCAGTGAACCCATGAAGAGAGAAACTCTGTCTTTCAGCAGTAACAACAGAAATTCAAAGTAGATTTCATGAACAGAAAAAAGTGTCCGACTCCAACAGCAGCATTCTCTCTGCATCTCCTGCAAATCAAAACTAATCCATAATACTGAGGATTTATATGCCCAGGACTATATTTTCAAGTTCTTGTACATATTTCTGATAAACCAACTTTTCATTTTATCTCAACATGTTTAACAATTTTGAAAAAACCTAAAATTCAAATAAAACTCATCAGAGTTCATTTATTTAATACTCACTGATTAATTAAAATATTTTTACTCTCCTAACCCCCTTTTGTTTCTTATTCTCAAAAGAAAAAGAACCCATGCTCTTATGTTTTCCTTCTGTGGGATTCAGCATCATTTTTTCTTTACACCAAATCTTTTATTCTCCAGAGACAATGCTCTATGGCTGTTATTATAAAAATACTTATTTTTGAGCTGGCCACAACTGTGTGTCGTATGAATTGTATCACTGCAGAATTGCTGCTGCAGTTACACTGTGGACACAATTTGTATTTAGCAAGGAAAGCTTCCATTGTGTTATAGGATCATGGAATCATTTATTTTGGAAAAGATCATAAAGTCCACCATTTTACAATTATTCTGGTCATCAAGTCCACCATTTCACAATTATTTTTTTGAGAATATAAGTGTGGTCAGATTGCTCTTACAGGTAATGGAAGTAAAAATGAAGGTTAACAGAAATACTGGAATGTACGAATAATGTTAATAAAAATGTAAAAATGTTTTCCTGATCACATCAGGCAGAAGCAGCTTTAATTCATATAAGGATACAAGGAATAAGAACTAACTTGGTAAAAATATTTTCCTCATGTTAATATGGCAAACAATGCCACTCTTGGTGGCAGGGGCTGGGCATCACTCTGCTGGTAGGAGATGGGGAGTGATTGCTTTTGCATTACCTGATTTTGAGTTTGCTAGGTTTTTTTGCACTTAGTAGTGTCTTTACCTCAACTCATGAGGTTTTTCTCACCTTTGTCCATGTTGTTCTCTCCCCATCCCACAAGGTGGGGGCTTAACTGCTGGCTGGGTCAACCTGCTCCAACAGATTTCAGATGTGCTACAGCAGAGGAATAGAAGCCATTCCAACTTAAACCCCCTTTAGAGTCACTAGATTTTCTTCTGAATTTGACCTAGTGATTTTTACTTTATTTTATTTGATTTGATTTTACTATTTTAGTCCTAAAGCAGCAGGCTGCATTTCACAAAGTCCTAAATTGCATGTGATTTCCTGTCCATATTTCATATAACAAGCTGCCAGGCAAAATGAAGGTTGTGCTCAAATGGCTTTTTTTCCCACTAAGGGTCTGAAGTTATTTTGAAATGTGAACTATATAATTCTATATACCTGTATTTTCTTTAATTTCTGTCATTATATGGCACTTAAAGAATGCTTTATATGGTGGAGGCAGATCCTTCTACTGCAGTATAAAATATTGTGCCTTTAAAAATAACAACTGGGAATACCAAGGAAAAATAGCAAGGGTCTGTAGGTTTTTTCTCTGTAGTAATATGATTTGGTGCAGGGCAGGGATCACATGTATCTAAGTGATATAGGGAACAGAGATATTGACAAATATTTCCTTCTCTCCTAGTCTGAAAAGATAGCCACTACAGGGTAGTTGTGAAAATCCCAACACTGGAAACCTGTGACCTCCTGGGGAAGGCTCAAACAATAAACTTTTTAGGACTGACTGTCTTTTCAAGTTTGTTCATTCCATCAAAAAATGTAACTCCTTCCAGTTCTTTAACACACTAGCATTTTTATAATTTTCTCTCATGAACAGAATTTTTTACTGTAAGAAATTAGAGCAATGGTTATTCATTTGAGGATGAATTGGGAAAATTTAGAGATGTTCCAAAACTGTATTTGAGGAATTCCCTTGTCCATTAATAGAGAAAATAACAAAACCACTCCTATCAGTGTAGAGTTCTGAGTCAGATCAAAATCAGTAAGTATTATTTTACACCCAGAGGACAGACTTTTACCTACATTAACTCACCCTCCAAAGGACAGAAGAGAGAGAAAAGAGTTTTTTTGGTGACCAATCTCTGTTGCTAAAGGCACTCAAAGAGAATTGCACATTTCCGTTCATTTCTGCCCCTGAAATTGTCCTGCAGTGAGGATCCTCTGGTGACAGAGGATTCATAAATGAGGAGCCCAGAATGAATTTTTGCCTTAAAAAATTCATCTGAACAGGTGAGATCTTCTCTAGCTGAGTTACTTTGTGCTACACAAATTTGCTGTTTACCTCTTTGGTGGCAGCCCAAGGAAGGGTCACAGGCTGTGAAAGGACAACAGCCACGTGCAGGAGACAGATGGGAAGGGAAAACTAAAACTGAGGCTGATGAAGGAGTGACTGCAGGGGACGTTGCAGGTGAAAAAGACAATCTCAAAGTTTCAGGTAACTCTTCTTTTTGTGTGTCAAATAGTTTTTCTTACTGCTGTATTATTCTGTTATGGAGCCAAAANCTTTTTGTGTGTCAAATTGCATATAGATTGTTTTTCTTACTGCTATATTATTCTGTTATGGAGCCAAAAGAAGATTCTTTCCAAATAAATGCTTAAAACTATCTGTGGAAACCCTTTGCCTTGATTTTTTAGTTTCTGACAGAAAAAAATAACTCTATTAGGAAAAATATTAACATTGGATAGACACACTGTTTATTTTTGTATTTTGATAGGATCTTTTTGGGATGAGTTCCACTATGTATAGATATTACTTTGAAATGTTTGTGAAAAGTTGAAAGGAATGCACTTATAAGGCCAGAATCTACATCATCCAGAGCAATGATGTGCCTAATTTGAAAGCATAATTAATGTCCCTGTATGTAAAAATTGTACTGGATGCTGTCTAACTGACCATTACTTTTACAAATTTTTAATCTATGTACACAACTGCAGTTACTGCACAGGTTAATTAAATGCTATTGAAAATCAGATTTGGTGTAAAGGTTATATTAAATAAATATCAGGCTACTTACAAATTATTAATTGATCCATATTGAATGCAAGATCATATACATTTCAGAATAGGCATCTGATGAATTTTTATGATATTACTGTTAATCATTTTTATTGCTTACTTGATAGATCTGTGAGTATGTAAAGATTGATGGCTCTTAATGCTTTTAAAATAATTGGAAGGAAAGGAAGGATCCCCAGGGAAGTGGGCACAGCACCAAGCCTGTCTGAGTCCAAGAAGCATTTGGACAATGTGCTCAGGCTCATGGTGTGACTCTTGGGGTGTCCTGTGCAGGGCCAGGAGTTGGACTCCAATTTAGCATATTCTGTGATTCTATGACTCTTGGAATCATGAAACCATTTTATGTACTGGTCAATTAAAAGAGTAATAAAATGGAAACAAATATCTGAGATTAGCTAAAAGGTTAGCAACAAATACAAAAGTAGAAAGGAATTTCAAGTTAAATTCACAATTACATTTTTAGATCATTAGTTATAAGATGGTTGTCAGTCCTGCAAATTCAGGTCAGATCAGAATTACTGCCATCCCCAAATATCATTGCATTTATTGAAAGTGTTAAAATTGACGTTATACAATCTATGCCAGGACTGAGATACCACAGAAGTGGTGGCTCAGAAGTCAAAAACTTGTTCACAATACAATAACACTGAATTAATTCCCCTTAAGGCATGTGGGCAGACAATAATGGAAAGACCAGAAATGAAGTTTTTTTGTCTTTGCTGAACATGTAACTGCTACGCACAGGAATAATAGTCCTTTTTGGGTTTTGTGTCTTTGTCCTCATTAGTTTTAAATGTATAGTGACCTATTTCACAGAGTGATGAGATTTCTCACCAGCCCTGCTGTATTTTGTATTATAATAGGCTCCTGAGAGTGGGACAACAATAATCAGGCCCTGTGACTTCTTCAGTGACTGCTTTAACAATTAAACTCTGTCATAAAAGCAGGGGATGGATAGCACACACCCTGTTTTTGAGCACAAGGAGTGTGGCTGCTTTCCTTTGTGCTCCCCTCTCCTGCCTGCTGGTGAAGAGCCAGCTCAGGTGCACAGAGCTTGGAGCTGCTTGGACCTGCTGGGTCACACACCTGCACACTGGATACTATCTCAGGACTGAAGGGAGCTGAAGGGGAAGCTATTTCCATGCACAGAGAGAAATCTAATTACAGGGATTTAGGAAAAAAATCCCACTTGGAAAGACAATCTACTAAACAAAGGGCCTGAAGAGTGAAGTACTCTTCAGTGAACAGTGTATCACTTCCTTGTTTTGTGGGTGACTTCCTTGTTTTCACTGCCTTCCATCTTCAACCCCTTTTGTATGCACCAAAACGAGTACACCTTGATACTTCTGTTGAAGTGCAGTGACTGCTGCATACCTCAATTCCTCTTGAAAATATCCACCAAGTATTATATTTTAACCCTCCAAGCAATTTCTGCTTCACAGTGATTAGATCCACGCCTACTCAATTGATAAGTTTTTTTTTTCCTTTTCCTCATTTCTTCTTCCAGTTCATAAGCAATGTTCATTCCTACTTTGTCCATCCCTAGGTAGCTGCTACCTTGTTGGAGCTGTATTCTCACCCTCTGAAAATCAACACCATTTACCTCACTCGTAAAAATGATGAAGTTCAGTAAAGGTGATAATAAAAGGATGATTGTGTGGTAGTTATCACTCTGTAGGCATAACTAGTAACAGCAGGGATTCCTGACAGAGCATCCTTTCTTCAAAAACTGCCAATGTCACTTCTTTTTTATGCTTTTGCGAGCAAAACTGAATCGATGGGCTAAGAATGTATACACTTCAGCTACCTTTAATGAGTGCCATGCTGCTTGGAGGATTAATAGATGGGAGAGAAGTTAAGCAGACACGTCTTTTGCAAGGCTATGATGTTGGAAAGAATTGGGATTCACTGTATCAAAAATAAATTTGAAAAAAGAGAGAAATGAGGAAAGGGAAAGCCAGGAGAGAAACACTTTAAAAACTGGGGGGAATTCTCCCTCTTTAATTTTAGTATATTGAATAGTTTATCTGGCTTTGATGTGCTACAGAATATACAGAATATGAGTGCAAACCCTATTTGGGACTACTCACTTCAAACAAAAACAGCACTGAAGCTTTCAAACCCCACATTCAATGTCTTGTGTGCTGTGAGTGTTGCTCACTGTATGTGTGTGGACTGATACTGCAGACAATGGAAGAACCTGTGCACTGGATTATTGCACCTGCTTGGTGGCAGAGAAGACAAACATGCATGTGCTTCAAGTGCAAACTTTCCCCCAAAAGAACTATGGAGACTCCTTAATACTGTGTATTAAATTTTGAATTCTAGGTAATTCTAAAATAAATTATACAAATTCCTGTGTTGATGTTGTTTAGAACTTCAGGTTAAAGTCACTGTACTAGCATTGATAGTGATTGGTTACTTGGGAGGCCCTCTGCTCTTTGCATATCTTGTTACAGCACCAGGAACAGAAGTTTAAGATAGAGACTTGCTGACTTATCTAAAACTTCCTCTTAAAACATCCTACAGAAGCTATAGTTCAAAAATACAAATTTCAGAACTGACCTAAGGAAAAGATCCAAAATTTTTCTTTTGCCTGTATGTAATGCAAATTTGGATGATTATGGTGATCACCTGTTTGAATCTACCAGTTTGTGTAGTTAAATATTTTTTATTTTCCTTTGTGATAAGCATTATGAGAAAAAAGGGCAGATTTAGGAAATTAATTCTAATCCCTCTATTGTATTTAAAATCTTCTACTTTATTGTTTGTATGACAGTATCACTGTATGAATTTTTAAAATAAAAATACTATGATTCAATACAATGTATCAAAAAGGTAGTCCTTGTCAAAGTACAGAGAAATTCCACCTTTTAATCTGCTTCTGGTTTTAAACTCTTATACACATATGGAAGTATAAAATACTATGATATCTGATTCTTTTGCATTTGGACATACCATTCTGTGCCACACAGTTTTAGCCATAACTTAACTCAGAATCACAAAGCCAAAAAAAATTTTAGATTTAAAATCTGTGATCTTCACACTGTAGATAACCGACTGCTGTCACTGAAAATATTAGATGAATAAATCCGAGTCTTCTAACTTCCCTGTTGTTAAAGCCAAGGTTTTAAAACAATGTTTACCTGGCATTAGAACATCAAATGTTTTGCTAAAAAAACCCCATCAGCTGGGAATTACCACACATTATGTTCCCATCTTATATCTGTTTAAGAGACTGGTGAGGTAGCAGTCTCAGTAATTGTTATGGTTAATGCCCCAAATCCCTGCACTGTGTCTGAATTAGGCTTGCTGTGTACCTCAGAAGTGAAATTTGATCCAAATGAAATTCAAGGCATCTTCAAAACCTAAGGAACATGGTAATTAAAGGATTGGTCACACCACAGTTTCTTGTACTGTACAACAGACACAAACAGCCCACATGGAATTCAAAGACACTGCAGGAAATGCTTGCCTTTGTACTATATGTGACAAACCAGAATAACCAAAGGGGACAGACAATAAACTGATTTTGGGGAGGTAAACACAAAAATTCTCTTTACAATGACAATTTGGGTTGACATATATCAGAGACACAGCATCTTTAATCCCTTCAGACACATGAAGACAAAAATGGCTGAATCGTTTTATGGAGAGTACAGAAGAAAAGGTAACATTTTTTCCTTTGTTAAAGATCCTCACACTTTTCCATTTTGCAGCAGTTTCCTAGGCAGGTTTAATAATTTCCGGGATTTCCTTGTCCTTCACAAAGTAATTTCTGATTCGTCAAAGATCATCTTCATCTAAAAAACTAAGATTCATGACCTAAACAAAATCCATTTTTGAGGCCCCTCAGTTGTTTCAGAAAACATTACTGAAGGCATATATCAAAAGGCACTTTTATGTTCTAGTCCTGATCTTTAAAAAATTTTTACTATTGAGTTTTTCTATAGAAGGAATTACAGTAATTTTTTCTTTCCTGTATTAATTAACCAAAAAACTATAAAACTGTAGCAAGAAAATGAGATTTCAACTATACTGGATACAAAACTTCATTTTTCTGGATTTAAGTTGAATTTAAATGTTTCAGTAAAAATCTCACAAAGATTATTTACCCAAATTTTCTTCTATAATCCTATTAGATGTCAGAGGTGTACCTCCCTTGTCTTCCAGCACTAATGGCTCAGACTTGACAATATCTGCATCCCCATATACAACTCAGTTTTAGTACAAAGACTTTTTTTTTAAACATCCAGAGACAGAGAGGCCTTTTATACTTCTTACTGGTTTTTCATCATGGACCATTCAGCAATGTGACCTTCTACTCCTGTGATATTAATGGTGATTATGGTTATTATTTTATTATAATAAATAATATTTATTAGATTTTTCTTCCTGATCATCTTCTCCTTCTGTGATATAACTATTATAACTCAACCTTTTATTAAATTTTGATTTATTAATGTTCAGTATATGAACAAATGAATGAAATAGTGTATGTAGTTTAAATTAAACAGTAAGATCAGAATAAATTCTTTATCCTGGCATGTTAGAAACTTTGTCTTTGCTTCTCTGAAAATACAAGAAAAGCAAAAATTATAAGAGTGGAAAGAAACTCATCCTTATCCTCAATAAATCCAGCAGTTTAAACCTCACAGCTGTTTCTGCGTTTGTGTACATCCTCAGAAAGCTCAGAGGGATGTGAGTTTCCTATGGAGAAATCCTTTGGGCTGGATGCATTTGCTGAGCATCCCCCCAGCCCTCCACAGCACAGGAAGGGCAGAGGGGTGAGAACTGCCCTTGTGCTAAGTGTGTGGCCCCTGTGTGTCTGCCTCACGGAGTGGAAAAGCCAGGAGCAATGATTGCCTTTCCTCAGGGGAAAATCTGGCTCTGTCTCATCTTCCCTATGTCCATTTTAATGTCACTTTTAGGAAAGTCATGTACCTGAGCCCTTTATTTTTCTGTCATGTTGGCTGTGAGGTGTTACAGGGACGACCAACAGATAGGAACAGACCTCCCTCCTCCTCTGGCACAGGTCTCATTTCTGTTGGAAATGGGGCTGTTCTTCTGAGAGCTTTCATTTTAAGGGTAAGAGTTCTAAGCAGTGGGTGCATGTTAATAAGGTGGCACAACACCAACTTCACTGACTGGTGGAAGTGTGTAATGCTGGAAAAGTAAATGCAAAAAGAGGATTTAAAATAAATACATTTTTTTTCACTTTCAAATATTTTTGTTAATCCACCTGATTTCTGGAACTTCTTCAGGGCACTTAGTTATTTTTCACTCTTCACCTTTTTAAGAAGCATTTTCTGTAACAGCTCTGATTATACTAACTGCTTAGTACAAATCCAAATGAACCTATTAATGGGACCATTATATGAACTGGGACAACTGTATGTATTTTTTGACTGACGTGGGGAAATAAGGTGATGATACCTATTTAGAAAATAATACATTTTTTACTGACCTACATGCCAAAAAACTCAGGAGAAAACTACAAGACTGATATCATAAAGTTTCCTGCAATGCTAACTACACTGTTGTGACTGTAGTTAGATTTTGTTGGAAGGTTTTATTAGCTACAAGTATTTCTGCAATCCCAAATTTGTTCATGCAATTTAGCATTTGGGCACTTAAATCTTTTGACCTAGAAAAGCCTTTGTGCCATAGGGAGCTCTGTCTGTTCACATTTTTGGCAAAAGGGATCTTTTATGGGGCATTGGTAGAATAGTATTGTCTATTTTGGGGAAGAAAGCTATTAGAAAGCAAGTTAAATGATGCAGTTTCACAAAAGGGGTGTCATGTACAGCCTCCCTAAAAACAAAAGGGTAGAATTCACCGTAATTTTTACAAATCCACAAACAAAACTCAAGGTAACTGGAAGGCACTTAATATTAAAGTGTAGTAGATAAACCTCAATGTGGAAAACCCCAGCAGTTTAAAAAAATAGTTAAATATAGCAGTGTTTATTGCTGTGTACCAGAGCTGTCACTGTGTAGCAGGTGCTCTACTAGGAGAGTACTAAATAGAAAGTACAGGCAACATAAAGTAAATTTGGGTTATTTTCAAGCAATCCCTTATCCAAAAATATGTCTTTCAAAAGTGGGAAAAGGCTTCATAAACAGAAGTTAAACACAATATGTAAAGAAAACAACATAGCATGTTTTTGTTCTAACAAATTTTTTTTACATATGAACCCTTGGACTAATTCAGATACAGCTGAGATTAACAGATTATTTCTTCCTTTTACTTGTTCTGAAGAGAATGATATCTAGGCATTTGCTAGAGCTTTATGTTCCTGAATACTTCTTTTTATTTTTGCCTTTAAAATAACTTTTTCTTTATTATTTCAGGCTCAGTAACCTGAAATACAATATTTCCATCTTAGGGAGGTGAATAACAGCCTTTAAACCTGTTACCCTAGCTCAGACAGTGGAGCCCCATCCAGTGGCAGTGAAAACTCATGGCAGATGGACAAAAAAACTCAGGAAAAACTCAATTTCAATGCAAATATGCAGTATGCAGAGGTATTTCAATACACTCTTTATATCCTGGAAGATCGACACAGTATTTTTCATCTTATTCAAGAGCTTTATCAAAGACTGATTTTTAAAGACCCCAGTGAGATACTGATAAGATTAATTACACCTTAACAAGACCTTGACAAGAGACTTGGATATACATGTAATTTAGGTGTAAGTATATTTTGACTGATTAGCAGTCAAGAGCTATGATCTTTACAGAGACTAAAAACAAGTCATAGGATATGTGCATGAATATTCACGTACAGGACAGTAAACCAGGCCTGGATTCAGTGCTAGTAACTCCTTAGGGTGACTGTCAAAACAGCAGGGAGTGAAAAGAGCAAGGAGTGAGAGACTGTTTGCTTTCAGCATTTAAAAGCTTGTTTTCATTCCTATGGACAAGAAGTCAGTATTTCAGCAGAGGCTATGTGATCAGCTCTTAGGATACAAGCTGTAGAACTGGAGAGGGTCTTTTCATTTCGCCTTTGGAAACATTTTCCTCAAAGCTGCATTGAAATTACATGGATTGTAAAACACAAAACAACAACTGGTGCTAATAACCTTAATACTATGTAGCTTGTTGATGTGTTATGCAGTTTGTTGATGGTGTTGACATCATGAAATAAGGCCCAACATAAGATAACAAGTAATGCTTCAAAATCAGACTGGAGAGATTAGCTAAGCATATGTTGTACAACATAAACTGTGGACAATACATATTTCTATTCTGAACACGGAATGTACAGGAAAAACAGCAATTTTTAAATTGAGCATTAGGGCAGAAATAGCTGTTTTTGCCAGTATAAGATGTGTAAAGCTCCAGCCATTGAATATAAATGAAAACTAAAATATCTTAATTACAATTAAGCAAATCTGGACCATCTGTTGGCCATACACCAGAACCAAACTTCACTTAGGAAGACACGTTTGTCTAAGCCATGTACCTTGGTTTTTTTCAAGACATACTGAAGTGAAATGGATTGTTTGTTTTTTTTAAATTTACTAAATCTAAAATTCTGAGAGAAATTTGTGATAACATCATTACCTGAATATTCTGCCACACTGACATATTGCTCATTGTTACAACTCAAAAGAAATTTTTCACTATCACTTAAACTGCCATCACCCAAACAGATGTTTGTATCATCAGCCAGGTGCTTATCTGAATGCTTATAAACCCAACCAGGGAACTTAAGCCTTGGGAGAAAAAATTGCAGGAGTAGAAGTGCTAAATAAGAGACCTGACTGTCAAAAGCATTGTATGACAGAGCCCCAGCTCAAAGCCCACTGCAAAAAAGATGGAGATTCAAGGATTGATTTCTTTATTAGATTATTTCCACAGACCCCTGTAGCACAGTCAGGCTATTGAGGATTTACCTAGAGTTTCTAACTGTGTTTATAAAGAGCACTATACCATATATATTTTTATTTATATATANCTCTGTGTGTGTGTTTGTGCATATGTATATATGTATGTATGTATATATTATTGTATATGTGTTTTTCATAAAATTAATGAAGAAATGGTCAAAACTGATTTTCTCATTGCTGTCTACTCATCTTGGGTTCATCTCATACGTATTTAATGTGTACAACCTATCAGCTTCAAGTACTGGACAGAAATATAGTTTAAAAAACCTTTGCTGAAGACATTAACTATGCAATGCAGGAAGAGAATGAAGAATAATGCTCAATATGTATCAAGTGACACATACGTAGATTTATTTTGCAATAAATTTGATTTTTTTTTTCTAGACAATCATGCAGTCCTATTCCCTGGAATCCACAGTAGAGTGAACTGTACAGACTGTAAGTCTATACAGTCTATAGACTATGAAGTCTAGTTTGATTTGAGAATATTTTAAAACTCTCTNCTTATAGCTAAAATTGTTCCTATTTGCAAAGATATCCTTGTTAAGCGAGGGTCTTCTACTGCTTATGACAAAAGCATCTGATTCTACAAAGGAATTTAATGGCTTTTTATTATATTTATATTATTTTTAAAATATTTAGGTTATATTTAAGTTTATATTTAACTTAAATAAAAAAAAAAAATTGGATACCAGGGCTTGTACCTTTCCATCCTGCTTAAGGAGTTTTAAGTCAAACTGTAATAGTGAACTATTTATTTTCATTGTTATAAAACACTTTTTAAAAT
>VZTN01012404.1:42383-134027 GCA_013400515.1 Erpornis zantholeuca
AGGGCCGGGCTGAGGGGCAGGGACAGGGAGGTCCGGCCGGGCTGAGGAGCGGGGCAAGGCTGAGGGGCAGGGACAGGGAGGTCCGGCCGGGCTGAGGAGCGGGTCAGGGCTGAGGGGCGGGGACAGCGTGGGCGGGCTGGGCTGGAGGGTCTGGCGGCCAGCTGAGGAACGGGGCAGGGCGGCCGAGTGGGGATTCAGCTGTCGTGCAAGGGCTGGGGTGTCGGGCTCGAAGGGCCGGGCTCAGGGGCCGTGCACGGGCTGACGAGCATCGCTACCCAACAGCGGGAAATAAGCACTGGAGGCTCTTCTAACGGAGTTCGTATCCAGTTTATGCCCAGGGCCACTCACTTTTTCCAAACTCCTGCAAGTCTTGAGTGGGTAGTGGTAAAGATGAACCAGAGGATCAGGATTCACTGCGTTTATCTGACGAGAGACTTTGCATTCAGGTGCTGGCGAGCACCCCCTTGCTTGCTCAGATCTTGTCCTTGAAGTGCTCCAGTGTCCAGTTCATGTGTTTCAGTGGCCTCTTCCTGACTTGTTAGTTGTGTTTTGGAAGTCTCCGCTACAGTTATCCTAGTTGTTCCCATGTGCATAAATACGGCTCATCTCCTAGGTGGGCACATGTTTACAATTATATATATTCTTTGGCAGGAAACTGGCCCGTTGAGTTATTTCATTCCCTTGGGAGCTGAAGGAGCACTTCCCTGGGCTGTGAAAGTGCAGGGAGCGCCATGGCCATGGGCCGGCACGCAGCAGCTCTGCTGGCCGGGTAGTAAAGGTTTTATGGCTTAATGTCTCCTGTGTTGAAGTCTTCTTGGACAGAGAACAATATACTCTAAATAAATGGCTGCACTAAAGCTTCAACGACTCCTGTTTATTTCAAATGTGAGTTCATTAGGCCCTTTGTATACAGTGAAATAGACAGTGGTTGCATTTATTTCTCAGGTGTTGTGTTTGGGATAGCAAGGCTGCGGGGCACAGATGGGCTGAGGCACTGGCTGTGGGTTGGAATATTCATACATCAAATATTACTGAAATACTACTTTTCAGAGGAAGTGGCCTCCTTCCAAGCGACCGTGCCTTTCGGTGTGATGCTTTTTTTTTCTTAGGGAAAAAACCCCCACCCTACTTCAGACATGAACCTTTTCTTAAAATGATGCATTTTGGGTAGGGTATGGCTCTGTCACAGTCAGCAAATATAGCACAAGTTTGTGTCTTTGGGGCTTAAGAACTGATTGCGATGCAGGTTGCTCTGGCAAACATTCTCTATATACAAGATATTCAAGCACTTCATTTTTTATATTTCTGTTTTGTCTGCCTGTTATAGGAAACAGTCTGCAATTTGTGTCCTGTGAGTGGTCTCCATTGAATCAAGCATGATCTGGGCTTATATTTAGAGCTTCTAGTGCACTGAACATGTGTGAATATATATGGCTAAATTGTTTTGCCTTGCTAAAGTTGACAGTAGGTGTTCTCAAATTGCTCTTTATTCAGTGTAATGAGACCTTTCTTCTCTCTCTTTGCCTCTCAGGCGCACCAAAGTTATTAACCAGGGGGAAATTATATCACCACCATGTGATTTCTTTAAAAATCACCCAGCCAAGGAAGTCACTCTTCTTATGGTAATAAGAAATGAGTACATCATCTGATGTTGTTTTCATAAGCCTAATTTAACTGCTTGAGGGGAGATGGGCTGCTTTAAAAACAACTACATTAATTATCTGGTACCATTAAATAGTTTTATTTTAAGTGTTTTTCTTTTGTGGGGACGAGGAGCTTCATTGGTAATGAGATAAATTTTATATTGACCATATAAACACACTGTGGATGCGTTTAAGCTTTCTGTTTGTCGTGTGGTTAGTCGGTTTTCACCTGCATAAACTCTGGATCAGATCAGAGCTACTGAAACAGAGCACAGCTGTGCTGACAAGAAAAGAGTTGTGCCCAGGTGTGCCAGCTGAATGTGTGTCCCCTCTGTGGTCAAACTTACATGGGATTTATTTTTAAGTAGAGGATGGGATGGCTTCTTGGTCAGATGCATGACTTATTGTCAGAAATATAAGTTTTTATTTCTGCCCTAGTCCCGACATTATGAAGCAGGCACATAGTTCCCTTACACTTTGCCTATATATTGTGTATTATTAATTCAGTGATGCATAAAATGGGATAAATACTAAGATTAGTTGGGATGCAGTGTCAGTCAGCATATGAAAATACATACATTTTAAAGCTGTGAGGCAGTTCCTCAGCCAGGTTAAGTTGCAATGGTTTCCCTAAACCCCTGGAGGTATCAGGGTAGGTTCATACGAGCTGAAGGGCTGATCCGTATGCCTCTTGGGAGGTCTTCTGTAGTTCAGCCTTTACAAAAATATCAGGGTTTGCACATTGGAGATGCTGTAAAGGCTGGAAGGAATCTGTAAATGTTACTTATTAATGGTCTCTATTAATAGAAAGGAAAAAGCTGGTGTTAAATTTTTCAAATTGTCAGTGCATTTAAAGCTGAAGCGAATTTGATTCTGCTGGCTGCACAGAAGTGAAATAGGTCACCAGCACTACTATGGTGGGCTTTTTTCCTTTGCTTTGACAACACTTTGCAAAACTTGAGGAGAAAAATTATACACAGCTGTAGCATACTTACTTTAATTAAAATAAAATCTATGTCTGTATAATCTAAAGGAAGGAAATAATAAAGCTGAGGAAACACGAAAATATCTGCAGGGTATTTGGCTTTGGTGAAATGACTTTGTATTGAAAATATATACTGTACTTGCCCAATAGAATGTAAAATATTATTTATTTACTCTGTGATGGAGGGTGACCTACTTATTTTGGTCCCATATTAAATGGTGAGGGGCATGAACACTATCTCCAGGTTAATATTTCACTGTTCTCCAAGTCTTTTTGTCCTTGTCAAATATCACACAGCTTCTGTGTGTGGCTGAGTTTTTCTCGCTAGATGTGGTTAGCAGAGAAAATTAGTTTTGGCCCACACCATGTAGACCTCTAAAAGAAAAGGCCTGAGGGAGAGATTTTATTTAATAACCCCTGCATAGCAATCAAGAGCTTCAGCACAGCCCAAAATGCCTTTGTGCAGCTGTGAAAGGCATTGGTTGGTGTGCAGAGGACAGCCCAGCTCACAGGGTGGCCAACAGCAGCACATCCCTCTAGTCCTGGAGAGTCTGTACAGCACTTCCGCTCTGGGGCTGTGCTGTAATCACACACTGTAGGTGTCTTTACAGTCCTTTGGGGTTTTGCATGTCACACTTTTATCCAACTCAGAGTAACCAGCTGCTATTCTATGATCCATATAAAAATGGATCGTTGTAGAATATGGATGACAATCAGCAGAGCATTTAATGTTCAGCTTCAAGCTCTGTATGTACACAGAGCACTTGTCTTCTACTTTCTAGTTTACTTACATCCTCTGCTAATTCTTTATATGGGATTGGTCCATTTCTTTACAGTCCCTGTGACCAACAAAGGGTATCTGGGTGACAGAGTAATGGAGTTCATCTGTTTTACAGAAATGTGTTGCCTCTTACTAATACAGGCTACTGATGCTGTGAACGTCAGGATATTAAGAGTGAGTAATGAAAGAGGATGAATGCACTCCATTGTCAGGCAGACTGCTGCATTGTGCAGGTGTTGGACACTCAGCAGCCTTTAGCTTTAGGATATCAGTGTTGGGATACACGTAGGAAGATGTTGTTCCCAGACATCTTGTCTCTAGGCAGATATCCACATTAAATAAGGAAAGACCAGGAGGGAGAATAAGGTGGAAACTGCAAGTCTATGCCAGGCAATAAAAGCATGTAAATGATGCTATTTGATTCTTTAAGAGAATCCCCCCTTGTACTGAAGGTGATGAGAAATGGTGAGCCTGGTTTTGTCCCCCAACCATGAAGGTTTAGATAAACATCTCCGCACAGCTTGAGTCCAGGGGCAGGTTTTCTTTCCCTACTTTGTTCTTTATGTTTAGGCTATTTACAACTCTCTCTGACATTTTGCTAGAACTTCTATGGCTTTTCTTTCATCAGTATATATTTTTTAAATTACACTGTTCTCCTTTTCCTCTTCTATATCCTCCAGAAATATAAGCATTTGTGTTTTGCTAGACCTTTTGCTATCTTCTGTCATAGAAGAATGTTGGGTGAAAAGAAAACTACTACTTTGTCCCTGTGCTTTCTCCTATATTGTATCATTTTGTTCTGCTAGACAAACTATCTTTGATTTAGTGGGGTTGAAGTATGAGTTCATAATAGATTATCTGTCACTGGACCAAATCCATCATGGTTAACAGTGTATTGACAGGGCATATAGCAACTATCCTTGACCTGAGGTTTAAAGTACCTGTTGTCAACATCGTGTGGTTCTTGCTCCTGCTTGGCATGAACTTTGGGGCAGAACGTTTTTATCAGCTCTTTTATTATAATATATGTACTAGTTTTGTCTCCGAACTTTTTTTTAACTAATATAGGCCTCCCTTTTCATTTGCGTATCACAGAAAAACCTGGCCAGAGAGGTCTTGGGGTTTTAAAAATAAAAGAGAGAAAACCTCTTTTGATTTAAGCAGAAGCCAGCCTTTGAACACTGAGATAAGAGTGAGATTTTCATTGTAGTTAGTCTGCCTTTTAATTGCCCAGGCCAGGATGTTTTATGTATTCATTTGTGATGCTGTTTTTGGAGGGAAAGTATGGAATTGTTTTTGTCCATTATGGCAGTTCCTTTGTGCCTTTATTTTCTTTAAGCATTTAGGCTTTAAGCATTTATTTCCTAAAGCCCTAGGCTCTTCTAACAGCATCATTTAATGTTATAGCCAAAGGTTCCTGCTGTTTGCTGTATAGCATCAGTGCTGCAGTAGTTTCTGTTGGAGAAGGAAACTTTTTCCTTCCCAGTGAGGGTGTTGCAGTATTTGCCCCAAGTTCCTGGTGATGGAGCCAGGCAGAGTCGTTCCTCTGGGCTGCAACAGACAGGTGAGGTAGTGCTCCTGCTCCCAGTGATTATGCTGCTTGTCTGAATTCAGAAATCCCAAGGGTGATTTGAGCATGTGAACATCCCTGATGAACTTATTGGTACTTAAGTTCAATATGTGCTTAAATCTGTGCTAGAGTAGGAGCTTACTTTGGGTGTCCGTGCATCTTTACAAAGATGAAGTGATGTGATGTGAAGTAAAGTAATTATTACCAAGTGAGAAATAAAAGACTTGGAGGAATATTGATGTACCTTGCTACTTCAGGAGAAATGTATTTGATCAGCTTGCAGGCAATCCATGTCTTTGCTGTAGTTTGGCTTGTGGTTTATGGACAAATGAAAATATATTTTGCCTATGAACAATGGTACTAAACCTTCTTTGTCTTATCAGAACATCCATATATTCACACAAGAAGGACCCAGCTTCTACCAGAATGGATTTTTCCTCATTGTTCCCTATTTTTTTAATGGAAAAGGGGGGTGTTTAGCCTGGGGAAAGGAGACTGAGGGGAGACCTCATCATTCTCTACAACTGACTCAAAGGAGCTTTTAGTAATGTGGGTGTTGGTTTCTTCTCATGGGTAACAAGTGACAGGATTAAAGGTGATGGCCTCAAGCTGTACCCAGGGAGGTTTAGGTCGGGTAGTAGGAAAAATTTCTTCACAGAAGGGGATGTAGAACATTGGAAGAGACTTTGCAGGGAAGTGGAAGGGTCACTGGAGGTGTTCAAAAATCATGTAGATGTTACCTGAGGGCATGGTTTAATAGTGAACGTGGTGGTAGTGCTGGGTTGATAGTTGCACTTGATGATCTTAAAGGTCTTTTCCAACATGAGGGACTCTATGAGTCTATACAAATGCTTTCTTCCATTGTCTCCTAATCCAGGCAGCCAAATGCCTTCTGTTTGCATAATTAATGATATGTTAATATATTTTCTATTCCTTATCTCCCAAACAGGTTTTTTTTTGAAGGGGAAGGTGAAATGTTTTTCTCCATGGACCAGCTTGTAAATACATGCTTTTTGCAAGAACAAGGTGGTAGCTTGCTTTCTGTTTGGGTCAGAAGTGAGGATGTTTATGGTGAATCTTAGCTCCTGCTCTTCTGTATTTGTTCCTTTTTCTTGTTTGATCTATGCAAGAAGTTCATGGCTCAGAAAGGGATCATGGTGCTTATTGCAAGCTGCCTGGGAGAAAACTGTGTTCCCAAGTTGCTAATGAGTGTAATCCTCACCCCAAAGGCACAGCCAGGCACTGGAGGGTCGATCTCTACCATTTCTGCTGTTCCTGTTGGCAGTCATGTTCCTGCTCCATTCACTGGCAGAAGATGACGCCATGCCCAGTAATCTCTGTTCCACGTGGGAAGCTGACCTGGGGGGATGGTAGAGTGCCTGGCTGCTGAGTGGCCACATCCTGGTTTGCATCTGGAGCCCCACCGAGATGTTTCAGATGACCAGGGCCCAGCCTCTTACTGCCGTGAAAACAGATGGAAACTCTGAGCTTTTCTCACAGCTTGAAAATGTGGGGAGGTGAAATATATTTTGTACCCACAGGTATTGCTGATTTACTGTTTTTTGTGGGAATTCTTGCATGCATACCAAAGGGTAATTATATGAGCCATATTCCTAGAAGAGCTTCAGACATAATTCCTAGGTGAAACAGTATCAGGCACTATCAGTTGATTTGTATGTAGACATCAAAACAATAGATCATGATTTAAGAGGATCATGTATTGCAAAACTGCAGGGTTCCAGCAGATTTATTTCTTGGGACAAAGCTGTGGAATTAAGTAATTCTGTGTCCTCCTGTGTATTTCATTATGTAAGTGCTTAGCTTCTGCCAGCAGAACTTTAAAGAATTTTGAGCATCATCATACAAGACTTCAGACTATCCTTTTGCCAAAAACTCCTAGTGAATGAATGAATTCAAAAGAAAATATCATTCATCATGATAACCTGTAGTCAAGCACAGAGAAGTTGAACTGAAAACACAGGCATAAAAACTTCATTTTACACACTTAATATTCTTCTCATGGTGAGAATTTGAAGACACCCATCTGTTTGATTTTTTTTTTTACTTTAGCTAGATTGTGATATCCATATATTCCTCATGTCCAGACCAGCAGAACTGAAATATAGACCTGGCTCTGCGTGAGAGCTGTGATGGATTTTATAACTCTGTTGCAAAGTTTCACATTTCTAGGTGCCAGACCAGGGAACTACATCTCCATTTCAGAAAAAAATGAGCTCACAACATGCCTACTGTGTGATTTGTGTGCCAGTCACCTCTCGTCACCACATTCAGCACACATACAGTGCAATGCACTCCTGTATTTTGCTTGGCTCAAGTCTGAGGGAAGCCAGGTTACAAGAAAGTGCTTAAAGTTTTTATTAATGCATTTATTATGGTGCAGTATTGGATTATCACCTGCAGGAGCCCAAGTGTGAAAACAGTTTTGTGACATCCAAGAAGTACAACAAAAACATAGAGATGGTGCTCAAGAGGAGAAGTCTGATCATTGTTTAGAGTAAATGTGAAAAAAACAAACAGCTGTTGGAGGATGAACAGGAGATATTGTAAGGAATCGTACTGACTTTTGTTTTGTTTTGGACAAAATAATGAAGCCCTTATTTCCTTACATCTGTATAAAACAGACAGAATTGGTATAAAATATGCAGGTCTGACCTCACTACTTCTTTACAGTGATATAATCTGATACTTTTTATCCTCTCTTCCTTTAGCTGAGATGGTTATGGTGTTAATACAAGTGAGGTAGATGATGGATGTTGTAAATTTTCCAGAGAAAGACACTTTTTAGTGTAACAGTCAAACAGTTGCTTCCTCTCCTTGCTATGAAGGTAAATGAGAGCCTGGTGGAGGTTTCATGAGAGAGAGGAAGAAGTGGATGTTTTGTATAAGTAATGCCATTGGCTGAGGTGAGGACAGAGGGGGTGGAAGAGCATACAGAGTTACAGAAGGCCATGAGCAGAAGACAAAAAGCAAGTGTTTCCAGAAATCGCAATTTTTTGTTATGGGATTTTTTTCAGATGATGCCAAAAGTTTTGGCACCAGTTGTAAAGAGGATGGTGTGTTAGGTCACAGATTTAACCCAGAATTTATCTATTTCTTTTAATACTGGAGATATCCAGGAACAGAGCTGTAGGCTGTTTTTTTCATTTGTTTGCTTTTCAACATTTCCTCGTCATGGATCACTGATGACCTGTTCTGCTGTTGGTTCCCTTGTCCATTCACTAATAATCTCACAAGAGACCTCAACCTCCTTTTCTTAGTGAATTCCATGATTGCAGAGCTTCATCTATGTATGAAATACTAGTGCATCTCCTTCCCTTCACTCCAACTCTCTGGACATCTGCTTCTTCCTTCAATGGTATTCATTGTCACGCCACCTCTTCCAGCCACCAGTATTTCTCCTTCCAAGAGTTCAGAACACTCTCACCAGCTCATATCTCAGGACTTGAGTGTGACCATGTGCTCCTTTCCCAATAGCTACCCTGCAGAGATGTGTTTCTATACAGTCCCTTTGGGTTATTCCAGATGTTTGATAATGGTGCCACTGCTGAAAGAAAGTGTGTAGCGGGATCAAAGTTAGTTACTTTGCTCAATTGAAGTGCTTGTTGAGCACAAAAGAAGTGAGATTGCCAATGACATGAACAAATGCTGATCCTTCTCAGACTTAGTACTGAAATGCTACTCCTTTATCATCGTTGGGATTTGGGGGGAGCAGTTGGGACTGCTGGGAGATTTTGTGGCTTGGTTGGGGTTTGGGAGTACAGTGACACTCTGCTAGTCCTGAAGGAGTAACCAACTGTTGTTTCCAGGTTTTCTTTCTGGTTTCTGACCTAAAAGATGACTCCTTTATTGAGTAGATGTGCATGGGAGAAGGAAAACTGCAATGAATGTGGTGAGCAAAAGGAACCAAAGCACTGTAAGTGAAGAGTCAGAGGAACAGAGCTGGGAGGACCTCTCTGTACTTCTGTGAATGCATGGCCACACTGCCTGCTAAGGCACTGCCTCAGAGGCCAGGGAAGCTCGTGTGAGACCATCATTGCCATTGCATGCTCATCTGCTCAGCTTGTCCCATTGTTTCAAGGACCTGTGGTGGGCTTGGTCATTTTATTTTGTGTTACTCAATGCTGTGGTTGAGCATTCTTCATGAATAACATCTGCTGAAGTTTTCCAAGCGCGGTGGTTTTCCAAGCTGGTTCCAGAGAAGCAATCTGGGCTGCTGCACTTCCTAGCATAAGGTCTAGTGGAGAGATGTGGGAAGATGAGAGAAGGCTTTGGGGTCTTTTTCTGTGGTGGTTAAATGCCAAGCCTTTCAATAACTTCAGTTCCAGCTGGGTCATTGGGATTCTGAACTATGTACTTCAGCATAGCTTATGGATTTTAAACCTGTCACACTGTACTTTTATTATAGATATGGTCTCGCACTTGCAAGCTGTTTTCTTGATCTTTTGCCAGCAAGGCTTTTGTAGCAGTCCTTGGAAGATATACTGTAGCAGCTCCCTTTTATAATATCTATCATTAACACCTCTTTGGCATCTTGAAGAATTTCTTCTTTGCTGGAGATTGGAGCAGTTGATTAAGCAGGCTTTTGCTGTCCTCAGGCAATTTCTCGGTTTTCTACCTTGTTTCAAATCTACCTTTCTAGCAAAGGTCCTGGAAAAAGGTTGTGGCAGGGCAACTGCAGCCCTTACCTTCATGGTAATAATAAACTGTTTGAAAAATTTCAATCAGGCCAAAGCAGAGAGACAGCTTTAATGAGGATTTGTGGTGACCTTCTGTTTCATAGTAGGTGGATTCTGGCACATTGTCAATTTTAATTCTTACTGATCTTCTTGTGGCTTTTGATAGCAGAGATCATAAGTTTCTCTTAAAACACCTGTAGAAGCTCCTGAGTCCTGTGGGCTCCATTCTGACATTGCTTCATTAGTATTTGCCTCAGTGGTGCCAGTTTGTCACTGTAAATATCTCGTCTTCTGATATTGCCCCTGTGAACTGCCAGGTTCCCTGGGGCTATGAATTGGGCGGGTCCCTGGGATTCCTCTATGTATATGTGAACTGCAGCTTGCATTCTCAAAACTTGTACACATTATAATGACCTGCAGAAAGTGCTTGGACATATTTATTTCTTACAAATATCTCTGTGTATATGACAACAGAACTTGCATGCCAAAGTGCAGACTGTAAAGTGTTGCAAAAGTAAATGCAAACAAAAATGGGATTCTGGTTGTCTGCAATCTCATTTTGATTGAATCACATTGCTTTGTTTTTGATTTGTTTTCTTAAATTGCAGAAGTACTCTCGGTATGGGGATGAGATTTAGTTTGTTTCTGATTAGTCTAATAGAGAAGTATTTCTGGGTGCCAATAGGCAGTAGAGGCTGGCTTCTGTTACTGGTTTGGGTAATAATAAGTCTTGCAGATGGAAAATCATCAACTTACTACCAAATCATCAACTTTTCTTGTCTAGCAGAACTTTACTTATGGACTGTGTCTTAGAGGCATCTGCTGAATCCTTCAGAAAATTTAAAAATTGAAGATGTGGCACCTTTATTTCACGTATAGAAGGAACTTCTTTATAGTTAATCTGACATTCTTATTCTCTTTTTTCTTGACTCGAGGTAGAGTTAATCTTGTATTGAAGGTACCAATAGATAAATAGCTACCACTGGGCTAGATATTGTGACTGTGGAGTTTTATCAGTGGAGAGACAGAGTATAGCTGTAACATCATTAATTTTACCCTAAGAAGGCTTCTACAGATTGAAATCCTTGGCTTTATCCAAGGAACTATAGTTTGGAGGGTGGGTGTCTGTAGAAGGTTATGGTCTGAAGAGATGTAGGCTTGGGAAGGAAAAGCACAAAAATGCAAAATGTCAAGGAAGTCACAGCCTGTGTGTGCAGTGCTTGCGTGTTATGGACCTTTGAGCAGCACTGATGGTAATCTTGCCCACCCAGAGAGTGCAGCCCATCTGTGGGAGGCTGTTTTGAGGACTGGGTTAATGAACTGCTTGGCCTCACTTCATTTGGGGAGATACTTTTGAGGGCGAGAGAAGAGACGTGGGGGAGTTAGTTCCCTGAAGGGCTCCTGTGTTGCACTGCAGAGTGTCCAGAACATGGGAGGAGCTCTGCCACGACTTCTTTTTGCCTCTGCCACAGGCAGTGGTTTCATAACAGGCTGTGTCTGAGCTCCTAGTTCATGGTATCCATTCAAATAAACTGTCCCTCTCAGGAGAAGAGCTACTTGGTAATTTACCTTCGGATTCAGTGTATATATCCTCGAACTGTTCTCTCCTGTTTGGATCATATTTCACTTTGAAATGATTTCTATGTTCTCTTATTCACAACCACTGTGGATTTAGCTGTGGGAGCTAAATCTGACAAGGATTATGAATTGGAGTCCACCACCACCACAGTTCACAGTCCAGGGTATTAAAGTGAACAGAAATCAATAGTGGTTTACATTATAATGTGCCTGCCTCTGAACTGGAAACTGAAGAATGGACACATCCCCTGGATGTGCCTCTGCAGCTTTCAGCAGAGGGTAAGGTGGCAAATTTCAAGAAAGTTGAACTTTGCTTAATAGGATTTGGAACATCTCACAGGGAAATGCTCTTTTTTGACAGCTTGCTTTGTGTTGATTTTTTACTTCTTTATGTGCTTTGATTTATATTTGACACATACTAAGTTTGCCTGTATTTCTAATTTACATAATTTCTTCAAATTTTGTAATTTCATGCATTTTTGCCATTTATCTTAAATTGCTATCAGCTGTAATTATCACACTCTTTTCCTAAGTACTAAAGAAAATGTAAACTAAAACCAATACAAGAACCCTCCTATTCCACATGAGACAATTTCTGTATTTAACACCCTTCTTCTAGTCAGTTGTTATACAGCTCTTATCTGTGTAATTCACTGTTCTGTGTCCACCAGTGGTCAGAAAGAACAAGGCAGCAGCTTATTTAAATACGAATCTAGAAATTGTTTAATGATTTCAAATTATTTGACTGTTTCTAGTTTTATCTAGCTGGCTTTGAATTCCTTATTGTCTAATTAAATCCAAAGAATGGTAATATCAGATGCTTTTCTTAAAAAAAAAAAAAAAAAAGTTGGATTTGCTAGTAAAACATTATCAGATTAAAAGAATGCATTAGTAATTTCATTAGATTTGAAATAGTCTCTGTAACTTGCTGTTATTCAGTAGATGCTGTCCTGCTTCTTCTCTGAGTTCTCTTAAAGCTTGAGAGTCTGTAAATATTGCTCCTATATAACAACACTTTAGTAACAGAAATTATTAGAAACGTGCCAGTGTTTCTAGTTCTGCCAAACAATGCTGTCCGTGTTTGGTTTTGGTTTTTTTTAGTTTCCCATCCTCTCCCAGCTGGCCATGAGTTTTCAAAAGCCCTTGTCAGTGCTGTGGTAAGTGGCAGTGAATGCCCTCTCAGCCCTGTGATGTGGATACCTGAACCAACAGGTATGCTCTGTGTTCAAGGGCTGCCTTACTGTTCTTTTCTGTCATCAAATCTGAGGCACTGTGACCATCAGATAGCATTGTTGAGCTGTAATGGTTAGGTCCTGTTTATTTCCATGAACCAGAAAGACAGCATCAAACCTTATCACCTGAACTAAATATTCCCAGCACAGGTCCCCTCCCCCAGGGGCTGCGCTGGCTTTGTGTTAAATAGCATATTGATTACAGGATTACAGCATTTTGTATACAGAAAGTGAATGGTCATGGGCTTTAACATTTCAATTGCCTATTTATCTCTGTGGAAAATTGTACATATTCACAGAGGAACTGCTTGGGGTGATTCAGCACCATGTGGGGGGAAATGACTGGGACAAAGAAGCAGATACTGCTCTTCTGGTGACTGTTCTCTGGCATCCTTGTACCTTTGTGTGTGAACTTCAGTGGCAGCAGAAAAGGCGTCAAGGCTTTGTCTGTGTCATCACCCATGCACAACGTGGAGTCTCTTTCCCTCCTCTCGTGTCCCAGCCACCAAGGATGATGTGGAAAACACGAAGGATTTCTTAATCCAAAATGCAGCACATGCAGTCATGAAGCATTGCTACTGTCCCATGTAGGGAAAGTGGCACTGTCTCTCCAGTGGCTTTACCTGTTTTGTTTAAGAAATGAAGTGGGGGGTTAAAGTTACCTCTAGCATAACATGTTTTATGAGAAACTGGGTAAAGCAATTTCCTGAGCAACCTGGGAGTGCCAGGATGCACAGTGCCTTGTGTGTATCACAGTGGGAATCCTCATTGCAATAGGCCATGATCAGCTTCATTTTGTAGCTGTAATCTGTCCATGTGGCTGCTCAGTTTATGGATGAGCTAAGTGTGGCTTCTTCCCATGTAGTACAGTATTTCACACTGCAGTGAAGTGACCTCAAATACAGCTGCACACCGTGCAGGCCTGTCTGTGGAAAGAACTGCCCCACTTTGGTCAGTCAGGCTATTCTAGCACTTTCTGAGAAGAAAACAACTCTATTCATCCTTCCTGCTGTCAAACAGAAAGGGTGTTCACATGAGAACTTGTTGCTGCACTTGTTAGATGAAGGCAAGGTCAGACAAGTGACATAATCACCAGTACCAAGTGGGAGCTGCCCACACACTCCTCTGTTCCAATTAGGGCTACATTAACCCAAAATTTATCCTGTGGCCAAAGGATACACCCAGGACATCACACAGAGGCATGAAGGGCAGGCTGTGCAGGCAGCATGGCACAAGACCCAGGCCGCACAGGTTAATTGTTAGGTGGATCACTCACTCCTGGATGTATGGTGGGCATCTGCTCAGGATCACTGCAGAGCCCTTTTGAGTACAACTCCAAACTGCAGTATCAAAATAGGGAAGAGAAATTACTGGTCAGGTGGTACCAGTGCTGCTCACCTTTTGAAAGCCCCGGGGTGTTAGTTCCTTCAAATGAAATTTGGGATCCCAACTATCTGTGTAACTAGTCTGCAAAACTGATTTCCAGTATTTTGATATCCTGGTATCAACATCAAGGATTATTAAAAAACAGTTGCTGGTCTTTGATGCAACTCTAGAGTTTTATTTGCATTATAGCACCAATATCTCTTTAGAGAAAGGCAGTGAAGTCACTAGCTATTGATATACTAGAAAGAAAACTTCATTAAGGTATTTTATGAGTGGAAGAAATTCAAAGTATGTCTCAATATCATCAATCTCATCATTATTGTGTTGCCATAGCTAGAAATCTGGAGAATGTAGAATTAATTGAGTCTGAGCCTGGACAAAGTCATGAAGAGAATTGGGCACATTAAAATCCTGATGCTGACCTTACTCAGGAACTCAGCCTGATCAGTCCACACTGCGTCTGCACTGAAAACCTGAGCTTCATTATGGAAAATTTCTTTTCATGTTCCTTGAATTTTACACACACACTGATTATATAAAACGAAACAGTTAGAAGTGGGTCTCCTACATATGCTCAAAAAAAAAAAATCTATTTAAAATATTTTGAAATATCTGGAATTCGTAACACTGCATTGTGGAGGCAGATAAGCTTACCAGGCTTCCCCCTTGGAGAGAAGTCTCTTGAATGGGCTGTGATGAGCTTATCTCAACCTCCCCTGGTAAGATACCCTTGGATGAAGCAGACCTCTTGCTCATGGCGAGATCCCATCCCGCTTTTGGGGCCCTATGTAGATCCTTTGTAACCCATTGGTTCTTCCCCTTTGATACCACCCCCTGCTTTTCCCATAATAACCCCTGCATCTACCTCGGATTATAGGGAGCTTCCATCCCTGGTGTCCTTCGCAGAGTGCTGGACAATAAAGCTGCCTTTGTGGAATTGTCATACGAAGCTCCTGTCTCTCAGTCCCTGGGTCGTCTTGGGGTTACCTCGCAAGGCAGAGCTGAATCACTAAGCTGAAATCAGTGCTAAGAGCTGCTTGCCTGCAGCCACAGGCAGTTCCCTTGCTGAGGTTCCCTGGGCAGCCAGAGCATTGCCAGAGGCTCCTGGAAAGCTGTTTCCTGCGGGACCTCTCTCTGGAACAATCATGGCATCCAGGGTTGGACCAACAGATCCCTGCCAGCCGCCCATACTGCCTCTCTCCAGGCATCATCTGCTGATTTATAGAGTAGTATTAGTAACAGAATATTTTTAAATATTTCAGATTACCAATTCAAATCAGACTAAATGAAAAATAGGTACTTGACAAGATTATATCGAGTCAGCTGTGAAGTTATCAAAGTAAGGAAACATGAATTTCCTTGACAGATGCTATACTAAAATCTTGATTGTTTTTCGTGCACCTAATGCCAAAAAAAGAGTTGATTTAAAAAAAAAATAGCTGAAAATATACAATTATTATTGTGGTTTTACATGCATAATCCATGTCATCAGTGCAAAATCCATATCATCATTTGTGCATCATTTACATGCATAATCCGTGTCATCATTTGTGCAAAAATCAAGGCAGCGGCAGAGGAGGTTTTGTAGAAAACTCAAACCTGGAAACTCTTGAAGAAGTACACCTCTTGATTAAATTTTTGTGTAACTCGATGCTCATTACGAGCTATTGGGAGGAAGCATTTTGTTTTGTCGCGTCCAATAATCTTGCGGTTGCATGTGTGAAAAGATAAGAATTGTGGCTACTGCGCTGAGTATGCTCCAGCTTTGGGTGACTGTGCGGTACTCGCAGCCCCTGTGTTTGCCACGTGCAGCCCTTTGGATGGCGTTCTCAGCCGGGTTTTTTGGCCGTGCTCGCCGCCAGGATCCGTGGCAACTCTCGGAGTTGCCGGCTGAGCTCCGCTGCCCAGAAATGGAGGGTGCCGTGCAGCCGGCAAGTGCCAGCGTGTGATCGGTGCTCTAAGGATCGAGCCTTTTGTGATGAGAACAGCGGTGCTCTAAGCTCCGTCAGGGCTCAGAGTGTCAGGCAGAACAAATAGGCTGAACCATTAAGGGGAAGAGCTGTGTTCTGATTACACTGAATTACCTGGATGTCAAAATGCAAAGGTTTGGGGTGTTTTTAAATACAGTATGTTAAACCAGACGGAATCCTTTTTCTGCTGCAAGGTGACTAAGGGTATTTTGTTTTGGAAGGACTCCACAGAGTAATTATTACCCAATTCTGTAACTGTTATAGAATGTAGGAAAGTCAGAGAAAATAATAATTAAAATTTTAAATGTGTGGGTTTTGGGAGGGTTATTTTCCTTCCCTCTGAGAAAATGCAGTTGTTCAAATGCCTGCTAATTAGACTAGGGATGGTCTATATTAGATTACCTTCTCCCCCTTTCCAATGTATTTGGAGAGTATGTTTCAAATTATTTACAGTCTTGAATTGGCAAGATATTCCCAAATGTTTCTCTGACTTTTTTTTCCTGCTGTTTCCTCAGATTTAATATAATTAGTTCTCTCATTTTCATTAGGTCACTCCGGCTGATGTATATCCTAAATGAAATCTTCTTATTTCGTATTTAACTATTAGTTAACCCAGTAAGATCTGATATTTATTTTGATGTTTTAAATCCCCATCTTATGCATTTCAAAAATGCGGGGTTAGATTTGTAATGATTCCTTAATTATCTGTTTTTATTTTTATCAAATACATTGCATTGTGGCATTATACAGCATTTTGTTGGGGTTGGGGTTTTTTTGCCATCTGGATCATATTCTTTTAGACTTATTCTGAATATACACCCAAGCAGTGCACAGAACTGTTGAATCTGTTCAGTTTTCCTGCTATTTGTGAAGCTTTGATTCCAGAATAGTTTGGTTTTTTCCTGAGGATTCCCTCTCCTCCTCCATCCTCTGTCAGTCTGGTCCCTGTCACACCTTATGGAGAGTAGGAAATAATCCTACCATTAAAATGAGGATATACAATCTATTATTTTTCCTGCCATGATCACAGCAGCCTCCCTTCAGCAGCTAAATGTTTTGTCCTGTCAACTCTTTTGCAGATCAGGTTATTAAGGAGTAGAATATTGATTATTTAGGATGAGATTTTTAAAGCTTGCCTAGAGGGTTGCGGTGTCCAATTAGAAATTAATGACTTAGAGGCAGCTTTGAAAATCCCACCTGTAGAGCTGAAGCTTTCAAATGAGTCTGAAGTTAAGAGCCATAATGAGTGCACAAATGGTGTGATATTTTCCTGTGACTGGAAGAAGTGTTAAATAGCAGCTCTCTATCTTCATGTCAAATAATTAAGGAAGTTAACAGAAGTAGACTTCAGACGAGTAAACTGATCCTATTTTCCTTGGAACAGGCTAACAGGCAGTTATTTAAAAATACTAAGGCACAGTGCAGCCCTGGTAATGACAAGTTTTGTCTAGAAAGTCATGTTATATTTGTTTGCTGAGATAGTTAATTGCAAACTTTGACATAAGCCTAGAGCAAAAATAAAAGCAGGGACGATAGATGTAGATTTTTTTTTTTTCCAATGGAGAAGGTGAAAAAATAATTTTAAGTTATTTTTAGGACGTAAAAGTAATAGTACATCAGCCATAAGAATAAAACTAAAGTACGGTTCTGTGTGCCAAAGATTTTTTTTTTTCTTTTTTTAATGATTCCAAGGGTAGGGCAGGTGAATCCATTTAGCAAGTCTAATGACTGGAAAGTGGAATGTTTTTCAAATAGCATGGATGAAACGATCTGTAGCCCGTCAGCGTACAGCTGGAATGATGTCATACATGGTTATGCTTTAATTCTTCCTGCATTTCTAAAGGGGGAACAGGGTCTGTAATATCCTCTGACTGCCTTGTTGAATGCAAATCCTCGAGCTGGAAATGGAGAGTGTTCTCTTTCTCCACATGACTAATGTTAATTTCTTTAGCAGAAAAAAATTTAATAAGTCTCTCTAATGGTAAATTACCATTTATTGTAAATGTGCCACATAAAGGAAGTAATAAGTCATTGTTATTGACCTATTACTGGTCTTTCTGTTTTACCTCTAATTAAATAAAAATGTGCACTTTGAGTTAATATGCTTTTTGTTTGAATATCCTTTTTTTTTTAGTCCAGGACTGGTATAGATATTCCAACACACTGTAATAATCAAAAATTCCTCTTAGATTTAGTTTAAGCAGAGAAAGAAGTCTTCTCCTTAGTGGTTCTTTAATTGGATCCCCTCCACCCCATTTCTTTCTTTTGGAGACTTCTACTCTCAATATTGTATTGAACTCTTCCAATCACTTGTTTGCTTCTCAAGCACAAATGTGGGAACTTTTCCTGTGGGGAAAAAGTGCCCTACTGAGCTTCAAACTTCAAGCTGATAACTTCAAATATGTTAGTGCTTGAAAGAATGGATTAGAATATAGAAAAATGAGAGGAATTATAAAGGAATCTGCAGAGCATGAGTGACGTTACAGTGCAGCTGGTGGAACCGCTGAATGATTGAGGTGGTGGAGTAGCATGCATGTCATGCAGCATTAGAAAGGAGCCTCAGTTCTCTGATTTTGGGACACCTGTGCACGTACAGATAACTGCAGGTAGGGTAGAAGCTATCCCAGAACAGGCTCAGGAGCTGAGATCAACATCTGGGAACCTAGAGGCAAAGTATTCTTAAAAAGTGATTAAAACCAGCTATGATTCTTTCTCATGTTTGAGTTTGGGTTTTTTTTCCCCTCAGGTCAGTATTTCTTTCTGCATAACAGGACAGGGCTAGCAGGAAGGATCACAGGAACTGCTGTGTCATTTGATACATAGCCTGGGGGAAAGGCTTTCCTTGGAGCTGGAAAACATGGACTTGAACCCTGTTAGGTAAGGATGGCATTGAACGTGACCTCTTACACCCTAAGCAAAGGTATGAGAGTTGTGATAGTGTATGAAGGTGAACAGTGTAATCACCACCACATCAGGCACATTTAGGAAACCCTGTGTCAGACCACATAAGACTGCCCTAAGAAGAAGGTCCAGTACTCTGTGTGCTAGAACTTGTCTGCAACTCTGAGTAAATGTTTTCATTCCAGCATTTAAGATGCTCTCTGTGCTCAGATTTTTCTCTGGACTTCAAGCGCATTAGTTATTTTGAATCCCACTCTGAAATGCTGAGTTCCTCCATGCACTGCAGACATCAGACTGAAATCTGAATTCCCTCCTGGGAATCAGAAGCCTAGAAGTTAAATGTCACTGCCTGTTCTTTATAGAGCCCTGTGCCTTTTATTGGACATCTCTAATCTCAAGTGTGTAGTCAGAGTGCAAAGGCAATATGTTGCTCGTGCCTCTTTAGTGATCCTGTTGCAGTAATTGTCACTAGGGATACTCCAGGGTCACCCTTGTTCAACCAAACGTTGTCAACAGTACTGTGATGATAGTAGGGGCAGATCTTTGCTTTGTGGCTATGTTAACTCCAATTTGAAGCAATTTAAATATGCTGATATGAAAGTAACTGCACCAAATTTATTATAGTATGATGAAAATGTAACCACTGAAAATTAATCTTCAGCTAGTGATAATGAATATGTTAATAAATGTTGGTACTTTTTAAGTGAAAATTTAAAAGTGAGGCCAGTCTTTCAATGTACATGACTAGTCCCACTAAATCTGACTCAGTAGTAGCTCGCTAGTTCATTGGCCTTTTTAAAAGAATAGATATTAAATTGTGGAAGTCAAAAACTGCTGCTATTACTTGAAGGAGCATTGCTAAAGGGTGTTGCTACCCGAGGCCTGAAATTCTTCCTAGGCTGTTGTGACTGTAGGTAGGTGTGGCAGGCTGGGGATGTTGCTGAAGGAGTAACAAAACCTGTTGAACTACCTGTCATTAGGGATTTCTCCTGGCATGGAGATATTTTTCTGAACTAAGGAGTCTTCTCAAGTGCAGAATTTGTTTAAATTTTGTTTCTTGGTAGCCATAATTCCCTTTGTTGCCTTCTCCAAACACCTCTTTTCCTAGAATTCAGCCTCTTTCTTCCACCTGTCCACTGGTACTCTTAATTCTATGCTTCTGTTCTTACCTCCCTTCGCAATCCCTTCACTTTACCTGAACTTTATGTGAGGAACACACCTACGTGTTCTCCATGACCAGATGAGGCCAGATGGTCATGGAATAATGCAATTTATCTAATTGCCTGTATCCAAGGAAAAAAAGCCTGTCCATTCTGGCAGGAGTGGCATTGCCCCATAGCAGGAATTCTTACAAAAGAAGAAAATTTCCTAGAATTCCTAAATGGCTGATCTATTTAGCTCGAACTTTTGAATCCCTGGTGACTCTATTGCTAGTCTTCAACAATGGTCCTTAATAGGATGGAGAAAAAATAGAAAGTCTAATTTCTCTTTTAATGCTCTTTGTAGAAGAGTTCTGATGTAGAAAATCAATACTTCTATTCAAAGGAAAGCTATTGAAACAAATAATATTACTGGTTGGCAGGCTCAGCAGGCTTTTTGCTTTGATTACATTCTTGCTGACAGTACTGCACTGGTGTTTAGAAAATCCAAAAAACAACTTTTAAGTGCTTTTGCTATGAAACAATTTAAGTGTTTGGGATATAATTGAAATTAAGTTCAAGAGCAAAGGAAAATATTTTCTTATTTGGGCTAAAAAAATTTTTTATTAATGAGCGAATATATTCTGTGTGTCAACCCAATGACAGCTGCAGTCCCACAAACTATTCATTTTGGTTGTTCATGTTTGGAATTTTTTTTAAAGGTTGTACTTTATTGAATTATTAGATTAAAAATGTAATACTCAGACTTTTTTGAAGTTACTTTTAGCCCATACTTAATCACAGGCATTTTCCTTGTTATATCTGGAACACAGATTACTCAATGGTCTTTCTTTTTCTGTGCCAGCTCATATAATTCACGTTTTTATTACCCTGATCAATTGAAACATTTTATTAAAGGTCAAAAGAAAAGAAAAATTGTAAAATTAGAAATGGAGATGGATTTGATTAATGATTGAAAGGAAATATGGAAGCAAATGATCCAATTTATTACCTTCTTCTATTTGATAAGTATCTTTGTCTTTGATTCTAGCTGTGTGTGTTACTCCAGTTGCTTTGAATACACAACTAGCTGTTCATTTTCTCCCCAGCCATGTAAAACCATGGGAGAAATCTGCATCAATAGTTAAAATAAATGGTAACAGCTGTATACATTATAGTTTTAAACTTGGGCAAATAAACTCTGTGTGCAAGAGGTTCTTCCCCGAGACTTAAATCATCGTGCTCAGCATTTATTCCTATGGAAGGGCTGTTTTGGAAGCAGGCTCTGTGTGTGCACGGTGCTCAGAGCAGCAGTCAGGGTGGCTGGGAGCGCATCCAGGAGCACTTTGTGAGACTGGCGGTGGCCCTGCCTGCAGGCTGTGGGGGCCGGGCTCTGCTGGAGCCAGCCAGGCCTGAGGGAGCAGCCACCATCTCCCAGCGCTGTGCTTCCCTCCTGGAGGCGATGGGGTGGCTGTGGGACAAGGGAGCTTCAAAAGGTCAACAGATCGCCTGCAATTACCTGGAGGGATGAGAGTCTAAGTCTGGGAGAAGCTGTTGATTCCCTCAAGGGCAGAGAGGCCCTGCAGAGAGACCCCAAAAAGATTAGAGAGATGGACAATCACCAACTGTACAAAGTCTATCAAGGGCAAGTGCTGGATTCTGCACCTGAGATGGAGCAGCCCTGGCTGGGTGTGTAGGCTGGGGAACAAAAGACTGGAGAGCAGTGCCATGGAAAGTGACCTGGGGGTCCTGGTCAGTGGCAAGTTGGATATGAGTCAGCAGTGCCCTGGCAGCCAGGAGGGACAATCCTGTCCTGGGGGGCATCAGGCACAGCATCACCAGCCAGGCAAGGGAGAGATTGTCCTGCTCTGCTCTGAGCTGAGGTGACCTCACTGTGAGTGCTGGGGCAGTTTTGGGTGCCACAATGTAAGAAAAACATGAAGCCATTAGAGAGTGTCCAAAGGAGGCCACGAGGAAAGTGAAGGGCCTTGAGGGGAAGCCATGTGAGGAGCAGCTGAGGGCACTTGGTCTGTTCAGCCTGGAGGAGAGGAGACTGAGGGGAGACCTCATTGTGGACTTCAGCATCCTCACGAGGGGCAGTGGAGGGGCAGGTACTGATCTCTTCACTCTCTTGGCCAGGGATGGGACTCAAGGAAATGGCATGAAGCTGAATGGGGACTCTTAGGCTGGATATCAGGAAAAGGTTTTTCACCCAGAGGGTGATTGAGCACAGGAACAGGCTCCTCAGGTAAGTGACCATGGCATCATGCCTGTGCAAGTTCAAGAAGTGTTTGGATAACACTCTCAGGTACACGGTGGGATTCTTGAGGTGTCCTGTGCAGGGCCAGGAGTCGGCCTTGGTGATCCTGATGGGTCCCTTCTAACTCAGTATATCCTATGATTCTGTCTGAGGGCAAAAAATTATTCATAAGTGATGTACATAATGTTATGTAGCATCCATGGCAGGTGAAGAGGTTGTATACTTTCCAGATCAGTGTATCAACTAACATGTCCTTCATTTTACTAACATGGTCTCTTTCAAACAAAGCTGTTTTCTCCCAGAAGCCAGAGTGGGTGTTCCTTTAGTTACAGCTCGTTTCCCACCCCCAAAGGACTCCACCATATATGTGAACGAGGCAAGAGACTTGTTAAAATATCACTGCAGTCCATTTTGTACATGTTGCATCATTACACACGAGGGAGCGAATGCAATTGTATGGTCAGCCCTAGTTTGATATATCTCAGCTTTGGAATTCTGATTTTTGATAAGTCCATTGTAGCAGATTGTGCTGTTGGGACACAAGGCAGGTTTTTTGTGTGCAGTTATACAATACTCCAAACATGTTAACATGCAGTGGTTGAGAAGATTGATGGATTCCAAATATATCATCAGGGAATTATTGAGGGTGTCTCAAGGGGTTATTTTAGACACAAATAAGACAGCTATTTTGAGCGACAGTCATATAATTCTTTTACATGGACAACTCTTCAAGAGATAACTGATTCACTGATAATTAAAATTATAAATGGGTCTTGTTTGGCCTGAGTCATTATGTTCGTGCTCCGGTGACCATGGCCTCTAAGTACTAAGGCATATAACTAGACCCTTTTTGACCTTTCAATATCATGTTGACAATATCTAGGCTCTAACAGATCCACAGCCTAGATAGTTGTTTAGGGCCAGATGGTGTTTTCATGCAAAATCCGTGCAAGAGTTTGCCTCAGAGCTCCTTGCTCCATGCACAGCTGAAGAATAGATGATTGAGACAGCGGCCCTGGTGTGATGTGATAAACTGCAACTGAACTTCCTGAGGGTGGGCTCCTCCTGTGTATCATCCTCCTTCCTGCCCAGCCTTCTCCATGGCATTCTAGGTGCGTTAACTTGACATTTTTTATAACATTTTCTTTCAATTCAGCATCAAGATGGTTTTAATCTGACTGTAGGAATAATGAATGTATTTTACCAGTAACAAAATTTAGTGTGTTTAGCTAAGTAAAACAACTCTACATATGACAAGGCACATAATTTGCATAATTTGCATCTGTGTACTTCATATACCCACAAAAAAACATTACCTTCCCAAACTGCAAGAACAGGTTTTTCATTCAAATGCAGGTGTTGAGTGTGGGAGACTTTCATATATAAGATCCAATTGTTAATTCCTTTTCCTGAAAATTTAGTTTGGTTGTTTTCACTTTAAGGGTTTTAAATTTTGGCAGTTTTTGTTGGATAAAGGGTCACGTTAAGGAAGGTGACAAAAGATAGGAGATTAACAAGTCTCTTAGAAACTGATGGCAATATCATCAAGGTAGAAGAAGTCAGTCAAAAGAAACAGTCCCTTGAAATATCCTGATGAGCCAGAACCTTCAGAAAGTAGTAGATGTTCAGTGTATGAACACAGCATTTCTTTCAGGTACCCATGAATACAAATATTCATTATGTGAATTATAATAATTATGTAAATTATATAATCATTATGGAAATAAAATGAATAAATAGAATCTAGGGAAAAGTACCTGTCAGCTTCACATTTTGACTGCAGCCGTTACTTAACCTTAGGATTTCATCAAGAAATAATTAAACAATATTCTGTGCAGTCTTTAAATCTGTGCATAGGAAAGCACAAGACACACAAGTTCTATACATGTATTGATTTCATGCTAACAGTTGACAAGATACTGGACTAAACTGTACTCTAGTGTAGCTTTAGTACTGCTTTACAGAGAATTGATATTGCCTGGGCTTTTTCCAAAGTCAGCTGTGAGAATTTCTCTGCAGTTTGCCTTTAATGCACTCAGGCAGACTTTGGAAAGGAAGTCCAGCAATAACATTTTCTGGCAGTGCCTCCATTTTCCACATGTTCATTTAAATGATTTACCTCATCTTCTACCCTGAGCCCAGACAAAGTCTGCACTCTGCACCTACTGCTGCAGGTAATAGGCCCAAGATGTATTTGGAAGGCCAGAGGAGGAATTACTGAATTTACATACTTTGTGTATGAGGCATGCAAAAGTCATATAAAATAATTAACTGATGTTGACAATATAAAGGAATATAATACTTTTCTATTATTGATTTTAAACTAGTCTTTGGTAAACATCTTTACTTCTGAAGTTTCTCACTTCTAACTGTGAAAGAAATTGATGTGGATTTTAGTTTGGGTTTTTTTGTCCTTCTAGTTTGTTTAAACTGGGCTGCTGCATATGATGTTGCACAGTGGCAAATTAAGGCTTTTCTCTGTTCTTTTTGTTGCTTTCACATATAAGTGGGAGAAAGCCACTAACTTAATAGATTTGTAATAGCTTCGCATGGTTATAAAACAGATGAAGATTTGTGTTCTGTGTTAAGTACCATTCAGTTTTGTGGGGTGTAATTTCCTTTAAAAGTACTTATTACGAGGTCTGACTTAGGCAAAATGACGAGCCTGTTCATGCCATGGAATTGTTTCATGAGTCCTGTTCCTCATGAACTGTGATGATTGTTCTGCCAGAAAAGTACTTGTAGGCTAAGGCAGTGCTAAAAAGGGCTCAATAAACTGTAAACCTTCATTTAGGGGGTTTCAGGTACTGGAAAGTATGATCTGATTTTGAATCCTATTTTAATTACTAAGAAAGATTGCTCCCTGTTGTTGCTTAATGACATCTTTCATTCTAGACCAATGACAGGTTGTGTCATCCCCTGCTGAAATGGATTTAATGCTTGTGTTTAAGCCATGTTAGCGGCAAGAAAAGGAAGTTGATAGGGGAGCAGCGGAGAGTTGACCCTTTCTTTATGTACCAGGATCATCATCTTTTGGAGATCACCTTTCCCAGGAAAGATGTCATGGGAAAAGGATGGATGCATGGATGGATGGGGAAGGGCTTCCTCATTGCCCTTTTGGAAAATAGAGTGTGTTACTTTTGTGTGCCTGAGGAGCCATGGCATTCTGTGAGCTGGTGGATTTGCAGGTTCAGAGAGCTGAGAATTAGAGAGATTTGGGCTAGAGTGACTCTAGAGAGCACTGAACCTCTGGCAGTGAGCACCCAGAAAGTCATTCAGGGTTTGGGGTCTGACCCTGTTCCATAAAGGATGAATTTAAACATCATATGTATCTTGTTCCCTTTCTGTCACCTCTCATTACTCCAGACAGCTCACCTGACTTTGACTTTGAAAGGGACAATTCCCATTTACTCTTCTGTTGCTCAGGGAAGAGATGAGGTCCAACACAGTAGCCCAGGAAATTTTCAAGCCCCCCTGAGAAACAAAAGACTTGAGTAGGACAACTTACAATATTTCGTAAATTCTAACATTTGTTTGCTATAACTTTTTTTTTTTTTTTTACCAGTGAAGAACCTGCTTTAATTACCACGTAGTTTCTTTTATTCTGTTATATTTCATCCAGTTGTACTGTTATTCAGTTTCTCCAAGTATGAATATTCCCTCTTGGTTACAAAAAGACGAATATAAAGAGAAGCTGCACAAGAAGAGAGTGCACACGTGCTGTGTTAAGGCCTTGCCGTCTTTGTTGTTACTTGGGAGAAACAACTCCTCTTCCAAGGCAAGCATATCATGAGCATCTCCTTTCAATTGGTTGTGTTTTAACTATTAGCTATGAAATCCTGATTTAAATATGAATAGATTTCTTTTTTCCTGAAGTTAAATTTTTCTATTTGATTTTGGGTCTTTGCTTGTGTATTCTCATTTTCTAAGGCAGCTGCTTAGGCTTATGCAATACTAGATAATGCTGACTGAACCTCCTGTGTTTGTTTGCATTATGCTTTTGTTTCACTCTGCAGCTCCGAACGATAGGTTGCAGTAAGTGTTCAATTTCCTGATGAGGCTTAAAAGAACTTTGGCTCTCCAATGCATCAGCACATGACTCCTGTTTTACCATGATAAGAAAGTATTTGCCTTTAGGGAAAAGGAAAATGATTGAATGCATGTGTTTTACATTACTTGAACCATGATCATTTTACTGAAATAGGCCAAGACATTAACAAGGGTTTGGCCACGAGGGAATTAAGAGTCAGTCATGTATCTTATATCCTAGTCAGATGCACTTTATTTTAGCAAAATGAATTCAGAGAAGAAAATACCACTTTAGCATTTACATTGCGGTCAGAAGTAATGAAGAATGAGATGCGATTATACCAAATTCAGTGCCATTATCCATATAGATTTGAATTTAAATCAAGGGCATGTAAAATTTATATGTAAAACTCCGTTCTTTGTAATGTATTTATTGTATTATAATTCAAATATTTTAGCCTTCATTTGGGTAAAGGTAAAATATTTTGGCCTCTGTTTAGAGTTTATGCCATTTGCAGTCCTTAGATCCACGCCCCTTCAGGAGTTGTCTGGCCACACTCTTCCTTATTCTAAAATTTTGGTTTTTATTTCTGTGGTGTCCCTGGGGCTGTGTCCATGGCTTATCAGTCTTTGGGAATCCATGTGTCACTCTGCTCCCTGGCAGGTTAGGAAGCCACTTGGCTGGCAGTTCAGATGTTAATCTAGATGTTGTGACATGAACGTTTATGCTGTATCAGAGAGATGGTCATCCATCCATTTCCTTTTAAACAGCAGCATTATGTAAGAGGCAGGTACTGGACCATTTGCTGGTATTTTGCAAGAAGTGATTCTGGGAAAGGATGGGAATTGTTTGCAGCAGTACTTCAGAACCAAGCTGCTTTCATAGACTAAACCATGGCCATGAACAGAACATGGAAAAGAAAATTCTGAAGTTGTCCTACCAAGAAAGAATGGCACAATTCACAGTGCCTCATGGTTTAAAACAGTATGATAAAAGTGAATCTTCATCAGATGCAATTCAGTCTTTCTCCTGAAGCTGGCAGGACACTAGTCATTTATCATAGAATCATTAAGGTTGAAAAAGACCCTTAAGATCCTTGAGTCCAACGATGAACCCAGCGCTGCCAAGTCTGCTGTTAATTGGAAATGGTTACTTCATTGTTTAGTGCATGGTCCTCTTGGATGGTACTGGGTACCGAGCTGCTGGTGCCCTGGGAGTCTCCATGCAGAACACAACCCCTGCAGCTTGGGCCAGCTCAGTGTTCCTGGGCAGCTCTTGGCTTAAGCCCTCAGCCAAACCCTATTGCTTCACGGATGCTGGTGAGCCACATGGAGACAGTGTGTTTTAAAAGCTGAAATGCTTGCAGTCTGCATGTTTGCATTCATTAACTGCAGAGCACAGAGCTGTTGCATTCCCTTGTTGGGTGAATGAATAAAACAAGTAAAAAAAGCATTGTTTCAAAGAATAATGAAAGTTGTTAGCATTTTTATCACCATTATTGCTTAACAATCCAACAATTTGCTCTTATACATCCATACATTATATTGTTGTCATATTTTTAAAAAGTGACACAGTCTGAGGGCAGCTAAAGCCCAAATCCTGTCGAAGACTGAAGTGGGGTTGATATCAGTTGATATCAGTCTGGGCCAATACTTGCATCCATATATGGATCTGTTGGTAGCTTTCCTCTATATTTTTAGTTCTAATGAGAGACCTTATGAGATCACAGCTCTGGCACTCATACGTGCCCAGAGTTCCACACTTACCTAAAAGAGAAATTGTTTAAAACTCCAGCCAGGCTTTCTGGTGGTAGATTTTGGAAGTTTCTAAGGCCTGCTGTTTTCCCTGTGCTGTCAGGGTTTCCTGGCGGGGACACAGGAACTTTAGGCCTCATGGAACATGCAGCAATAACCTGTGAAATCAAGATTTTCACTGCAACATAAGCTGTCACCCAGGAAAACAGTGTACAATGCATTTGTGAAATGTATGAAAAGAAGTTCAGGAATTCAGTTAATTAACCACATCAGTTTCTTAACGTGATCAATTTTAATTAAACTGAATTTTAATAGAGATCTGTGTAGTCTGTAGAGAGCAATTGCTAATTCTACAAAGCATGTGCTGCTTTTCACTTCAGATTTGCTCCTATCTAATTAATATGGATAGGGCATTAAGCCTTTTTGGACTCTGGTGGTTTTCATTTCATGACTATTAATGATTTTAATGAACTAGACTAATTCAGTAGTTTTCATCCTAGTGTTTCAGAGCTTTGTTCATCACAAATTTCAGGTTTATAATTGGTTTCCAGGTCTTAACAGTGGTCATTGATCAGCTTCAGCAGTTTCTTTTACAACCCACTAGGAACATAAGAAAAGGTTTTAACCCTTTGATAGCACAAGGGCACGTCAAAACTGCCTCTCTATCCAGAGAAAGAAGATGGGATCTGGGTTTTCACTGGACATTTTGTGTCTGAATGGAAGTTGTATAGAAATGTTGCCATTTAAGCTGTAAAATGAATCTGAACATTATCATTATGTCACACAGTTTGCAAGATAGAGAACCTGATCCTGGACAGTTCCTCGTGTTACAGAACCATCTTAGAGCAATTGCTGTTCTAACCTCTGTGGTTATATGTGGCTGTGAAAAGTGTGGAGAGTGCCTGTTCATTCAAAACTTAATCAAAAGACCTTTTTTTTGGTACCTTATTTGTTTAGCTCAGAAACCCTTCAGAGGTTCACCTCTCTGACTGGCACAAAGTGTCCTTCTCTCAGTAAATGCCTTTAGTGTGCTGTGTATTATTGCTAATAGCGAACACCTTCATTCTGTAGGACTTAACTCTAGAAATAAAAATGCATATATGTTATTTTTGTCTTTAAAAATGAAATTTTCAGTAGGGTTTTAGCAAAAAAACCTTGTACTTGTAAAATAGGTTTTATTGATTCCTACACAAAACATTTATGCTGGGAGCAAAGCCCCCGTTTTTTTTCATTCTTTCAGATACCTGCACTCCTTTGTGGTCCTTGGGAACTTTAGGACAACCAGTTCCAAGGAAGCAAATAATATCAAGGTTCAGTTTTGGGGTAGCTGGTCATCTTAGACTTGGGAAAGTTTTTTTTAAAAATTGCAATTTTGCCTTAGATGGAACACTTTCCTTTACAAGCTACATGGATTGCTTTGCAGTTGCTGCAGACACTGTGCTGAGCCACGGAAATAAGAAACAGCCACGTGTCCTGGTGTCATGGTGATGGTATTGACGTTTTGCTTCTTGAACATCTTGATCGCTGACCAAGACTGAGTGTGGAAGGCAGGAGAGTGTGGTCAGGCTGCTAGGGAGTGTGCTCAGCAGCCAGCTGCCCATGTGCAGGGCACAGCTCACTGTGGGACCACAGCAGGGGCTGGTGAGCCGAGTTCCCTGTGGGCACTGACTGTCCCTCAAGTGAGCCAGGCAGAAATTGTGCTCTACAAGTCTCCTGTGCATTTGCATGCCAATATTTTAATTTCTATTTTGCATGGGCCATGCTCGTTTGGAGTCAGTGAAGATGAAACATTTCACACCAGCAATTTCCTAAGGTTTATATGCATTTCTAGTCTTCAGTTATGTGATTTCTAAGTGTTAATGACAACTTGGAATAACTGGCAGTGATAAATACAGACACTGTGGAAAAAGAAAATTGCACATCTTTTCCAGAGGCAGAACAGGTACCCCAGTAAAGCCTCCATCCGGTGAATTAAGGCTGATAAATAATGTGCAATGAGGTTTTTTAAATTTTCATTTGAATTCTACCAGAAGAAATAATAGCAGCATTGATGTAATACTAGAGGTATATTTTGTATGCCTAGTGCAGAATGGAACTGGATTTGTGCTGCTTCATCATTATGGGTCGGTACCATTTGCCCATCATCTACCACTGCACACTGGATAATTGTGTTCAAGTTCTGAATGGATAAGAGCAAGTTACAAGAGAGAAAAGCTTATTATATTCAGAAGATTAAACAATGATCATAACTATTCCTACTGGTCCTATCATCTCTGCAGGCATTAGCATAGGGTTCCCATTCCTTCAGAAGGACACTTTGCTCTCTGACAGAAGGATCTCTTTCCTACTGCTGCCAGCTGTAATCTCTGTGCTTGTGCCTCAGATGAGAAGATTCATATCCAACTGCACTGTGGTTTGGAAATGTCTGTTTCAGCACTGATGTGTGCAACTCTATCAGCTGCAGTAAAGATCAATTATGCTTTCCAGCTGTTAACCCCACTTCAGTCTTTGACAGGATTTTGGTGCCCTCAGACTGTGTCACTTTTTAAAAATATGACAAGAATATAATGTATGGATGTATAAGAATAAATTGTTGGATTGTTAAGCAATAATGGTGAAAAAAATGCTAACGACTTTCATTATTCTCTGAAACAATGCTTTTTTTACTTGTTTTATTCATTCACCCACTTTTGACACTTTTAACATTTCTAAAACAGTGCTGTCACAATTAGAGCTAAGAAACTTGGAATTATTAGGCTCTATTGAGTAAGGTAGTGAAAGATGGTGAATGGCATTTGACATTTAATGGTACAGTATTTTCACTGAAAAGTGAGCGGAAACTCTCATTTTATTTACTTGCTGTTTGTGAGATTTGGGCTTACCTGTAGCCCAGCAGACTTCTGTTATAAAGTACTGTGATGATTTCTTGAAGGTGAGGGGGAGTTTTGACCATAGGCTTATTAAATTTCAAGAAAGAGGAGTTATCCTTGTGTTTCTACTGTGTCTTGAATAGATTTGAAGACCACTGTAAAAATGCATAACGAAATCCTTCTGGACAAAATTAACAAAGTCAAATGCTTCAGACTCTTGGTCCCTGTTTCCCTTTGTCTGCCCTCCAGGACAGACTCCTGGGAGGTGAGGAGCATTCTGACTTTATGATGACCTGCAGCAAGATTTGCACTACACTATCTGTGTGTGTGTGTGCCTCAGGCAGGATTTATTCATTTCATGTGATTTTCAATGTGCTGCAATGATTCTGTAGAGTCAGAAATCGCTCTAAACGGAAGGATTAAGAGCTGGGTTTACAGCTGTAAGAAATACAGACATGTAACTATGGTTTATAATCTATTAATTCCCTTTCAGTGATGAGTGTAAATGTTAATGTGCTGTTGTAAAACGCATTGGCACTGAGAAACCACTGTTTAAGATATTGTATGGGTAAATTTTCAACCTTATAGTGTGGTCCACAAGGATTGACAGAAAGGTGTTTCGGGGAGAGTGTAAATAAGGACAGTTTTGATCTTATTACAAGGAGTTTGCCAACCAGATTTTAACCATTATGATTGGCTGTTGCCATGTCAGTAGAATAAAATTGTGTTAAAAAAAAACAGATTCCATTTTTTTTTTTAAATGAAGTTGAAAGTGCTTCTTTCAGTTTGCAGGTTCTCCCTTTGATATAATGGAAGTGCTACTGAACACAGTAGAACAAAAGGAACAACATGATGGGGAAATATAGAAAATATTTTATTAAAATGCAACAAACTGCAATCTTCTTTAGTTAAGGACTTGGCTTTGAGGGGAGGAAAAATGTTAAAAATGGTACCAGAAAGGGACAGAACTATGTTATATCTAAAATATATAATATATATCTAATGCAGTTCTGAATGTGTGTTGCTGCAACACAAAAAGCAGCTGTGATTTAGAAAATGGTCACGTTTGAAAAGTCTAGATCCCAGTTTTCCTTTTTCTTTTATCAGTGCAGTCAGCATAGTCACAAAAAATAGCTCTCATGATGTCATAAACTTTACTGAAGAATACAGTGTCTTTCTTGAATTATTTATTTTACATAAAACATTTATAAAGTGCTACTAGACAACATGGAAGAGCAGTATAGTAAAATCAATAAGCATTAAAATTAGAATGAATTTGGGCACTTCATGCATTCTGTGGGATTATTCTTCAACTGTGCCTTGTATGTGATTAAAAACACCTTTGTTGTAACCCTTGATCCTATGGCCACTCTGGGGAAGCTCCCAGTATTTGAGCAAGGCTGCTGGACTGTCCTCAGTTAGCTCCCAGCTATTGCCAAGGGACTGTTTCCCATCCTGGAGTGCATGGTATGGTTTGTGCTGGCTTTACCGTGCTCCCCCTCTCCTCCTCCAGTGCCTTTCCCATGCGGTTGAGCACCAGTGTTCCTGCAGAAGCTGGAAGTGTAGCACAGGGTTGGCTAACCTGGCCCATGGAGCAGTGTCCCTGTGGCTGGGGATCACCCAGCTGGGGCTATAGCAGAGCTTTAGGTCCCATAAACTCCCTTGGAACAGCAGAGTTGAGGACCAAGGAAATCGCCTATTGCAATGAACAGTGATTGTGGATCTCAAGTTTGGAAAGATGATAAAATTCCCAATGTAAGAAACAGCAGCTAAGGAGCTCAAATATGTGGAAATGAGATTAGATAGGTTTTGTTCTTACAGGATAAATCATATACATCTGCAGTTATCTGAACTAATAACATCACTCAAGTAAGGGATTTATATCAAATAACAACTTTACATGGTGTATATAATGCACAGAAATGGCATCACTGCCATCATTCAGAAAAGCTGAGACTCTGCTTGTGTACAAGACAGAGGCACTGGATGTTAGATACACAGTTTGGCACGTGAAATGTGTTACACACACAAAACCTCTGCAATGCCCACTCTGGTGTCATAATTCTGTCATTTATAAAATTTCTGAGTGGTGGTTTTGCTATGGGGTGGTCCTGGTGCAGCCAAATACCTCTTGGAGACTGCTGTTTTGTCCCTTCATGCAGTTCTCTGGTGCTTCTCTTCAGTTCACCCTCTGGTGAGATTCATGCCCTGGTGAGGTTATCAGGCTTCCAGCTCTTGCTGTGTGCAGTATTCCTGATCTGCTTGGTCAGATTTGTTTCAGAGTGATGTCTCTGGGCTTCCTCACTTAGTGCAGCCGAGTTCCCCAGAGGCAGTATTGGTAATGCCTGCTGATAAGCTGTCAATAGGCTTCCCAATAATAACCTGTCCCAAATAACAGCCTTTCCCAATAGTACCCTGTCAGATGCTGTGTGCTCTGGTGTGATTTCTTGGCATGTGATTTGTTGGTGGGGTATAATAAGGTATAAAACCCTTCTGGTTTCTAGACTATCGGATAGCAGATGGACCTCATACTTGTACCTCTTTTTCTTGGTAATCCTGTTGGCTCCAGATTGCAATCACAATTAAGCATCTGAAAATAACTTTTTTATTAGAGTCTTCAGGTCAGCTGCCAAGGGGAAAAAATGCTAGTGAAAAATTTACTTTGATTTGGAGCAAATCTTAACTATTTATTTTCTCATCTCAATGAAAGGGGAAATTTGAACAAATCAAAGCATTCAAACTTACATGAGCCCAAAGGGGAGACTGCTGCTTCACTGCTTTTCCAATATAAATTTGAACTTGAATCTCTCAGAAAATTGACTGTAAGACTGGGCAATAGACTCATTGTCTTTCAGATGATGCAGGTTTTGTTTCATTTTGTTTTGTCTTACTAATTATGTGTGTATTTTGTACTAACTGAAGGAGTATCAGCAGCAGAAACTGAGAGCACATAGGCAAAGGCTGTGTGTGAGTTTGGTTTCTGGAGTGAGAAATGAAGGTTCAGATTTCCCTAAGCAGAGCAATACATTGAATCTGGCCTTGTACTGCTGTTACTGGACAATGCTGCTGACAACTGACAAGTAAGAATATTCATCTTCAGAAATGTTTTTTTCCTCTCCAAGACTGTTTTGATGATTTCTCACAAATTTCCTATTAGTTTTGGCCATGAAGTCTTGGACAACCCTAATTAAAACTTCTGGTAAATTACATTGATAGTAATTTCAATTTTGCATGTGTGTACTTGCTTAGATTTTGTTGATATGATGTTTGTTTTTAAAGAACATTGTCTGCATCACAGTCCTTTCCAGCAACAGGCAAAAATATGGGATTAAAGTGATGTTTTTCCAAATTTTGAAGTTTGTGACTGTATTGAAGACTCAACAGATAAAAAATTTTAATTATACAGGAGGTGTTTGCTTTTAGAATTGCAGGAGGTGCTGGTACTGGTGAATGTGCTTTGTGCATTATGAAAAAAGCCAAATCTGCTCATTTTTCCATAGCGTGTTTTGCTGGGATTATAGTGTCCTGGTCTCATGACTGAGCCACTAAAGCACCTAAAAAACCCTCTAGAGACATCACAGAAAAACTGCTGTGGTGTATGACTGCTGCATATTTTTGTATGTGGGTTCACCAAATGGTTTTACTTTGCAACCTGACCATATCTGTAGCAAGTCAAGCAGGAGATCCCCTTGCTCTCACTAGAATTTGTAATACCCCAGAGTCCTTCCCCTGCCTGCTGATCTGAAGGAAGAGTAAAAATGTTGGAGTGGCACAATTGTCCTTAGAATCCATATTGCACTTGCCAATAGTCAGATAGGGCTCCAACTGTGCCTGTTCTGCCTTTCTTCCAGGTCTGCACTTCCATCACAGGCATGGTGGAAGTCCTGTGAGTGCAGGGGTTCATGGCAAAGCACACACCACGTGAGCAGCAGGTGTGATCTGACAGTGACAGAGGATGGCTCAGTGAATATATTGTAACCTGGTGGAATAAATACAGCTTGGGTGTACCAGTACTGGAATCTTCTTAGCAGATTTTCCTCGCTACTACACCAATCGGGATGATGAACAGGCCTGTTCCTCCCTTCTTGGACAGTGGTGGGTACTACTGGTTTGTGTCAAGCATTCTGGGCTAGGTGGGACCCAAAACCAACCCCTGAGTTTGTGAAGACAAAAAAAAAAAACAAAGAAGAAACCCAACCCTTCAAAAACCAAACCAAAAAACCTAACCCAAACCCCAGATTTCATCTTTTTTTTTTTTTTTTTTTTAAATTGATCTTTGTTTTTAGAGTTTCTGTCTTGTATTCTGATGGTTGTGATATTTCTAGACACATTAGCCTGTCACATAAGGGTGAAAAGTGGTATTAATTTTTACAGCTAACTGAACAGCTATTTTTTATTTTAGAATATTTGCTCTAAATAATGTCTTGTTATTTTTAGAAATTTGTTCTTTCCCAGGTTCTCTGGTTTAGTTATAGCTTCCTGACTGGTTGCAAGGCAAATACTTTGAAATTTACTGAAATAATAGCAAGAATAGGAAAACAAGTTTGTGGACACTGTAGAATTTATTGTCTGAATTTGGTTTAAGTTTTGTTGATTTATTTTTGTTATTGTTATTTTTAAACTAAGCGTGTCTGTTCTCCAAAATGAATACACAGTCTAGCAGTTTTATCCAATTGAAAGAGTCATCTGGCTAAATGTTAGATACAGATAAAGTTCTGGTTAATCAATGGAGCTGGTGTTCTCCTGAAAGCCCCAGCACGTTTCATACACAGCTAGTCTCTGCCACACACTGTTCACTTCTGCTCGCAGTGCCTGCACCAAGACATGGCATGGTTTTTCTCCAGGCTTTAGGACAGCATTCTGTGATCCAGGAACTCTGCCTGTGATGCCTCCTCACTGCTGTTTGTTCTTCTTTACTACTGCTGAGCAAAGCGTGGGAGAGCAAAAGGGGATGACAAGACAGTGACACCGGGCAAGGTCACCTGGAGCTCAGCTGTCACTGCTAAGCAGGCTACTGCTCTTCACTAAATTCCTGATGAGTTCACTCCTCAAAGAGTGGGTGGCCATGGCAAAGACAAGATTTGCTTGCTTACTTTTGGTAGCAGAATAAAGGTGATGCTTTCTGCCTGAAAATACACAGAAGCAGTGAATTCTGTCTTGGAAAGCATTTTATGCTTATTCTTAAGGTGCCAAAATCTGTTTTTGCATGTGCTGTGTGGAGCCAACCACATGATGATACTTTATATTTAAATTTAGTGACTTACAGGGAATGGGGAGATGATAACTTAGAAAAAGTCATCACAAGTGATTCAGTTTAAATTACATGGAAGAAGGTACATAAACATCAAAATAATGTCAGAATAGAAGAATTTAGAAATGTATCAGTTAAGGATGGATCAATGAAATTAACTGCTCTGAAGAGTTTAGGGAATTGAGTGTATGGAACTGAAAAGTGCTCTGGAACTTCACTTTAAAGAAATTCCAAGGAAATGTGCAATCAAGTACCTAATTACAGAGCGTCGGACAGAGTTACAACAGAGATAATTTAGGGCCAAAACTAAGGGATGCAACCCATAAACAATCATGTTCACTGCGTACCCCAAAACAATAATTAAGCTAATGCAGATCTGGTGGGAGAACAAACGTGCATAATTTTGCTTTGAATAAATTCAGGTTGAAAACTAGTTATTGAGAATCTGGCACAGCTCTCAAAAAGAAGCACTGGGAGACAGAAGACCTAACTGGAGCCACAGTGGAGCCCAAGGTTCTCTTCAAAAGTCTTTCCTAAAAGCTGAGGGTAGAAACCAGATATGAACTTTAAGCTGCCTCTGGTATTTTTCTCCACAATTCTGTATCATGCAGTGTAGGTTTGCCCTCAAAATGTGTTTGCTACAAACCTGCTGTACTTTTTCAAGACTCCCAGCAGCTATAGTTAGGTTTTGAATTCCCTCTCAAAGCAGCAAGTGGGGTTTAATTTGCATGGCTTCTATTACTTCAGCTGAAGGTGTTCCTTATTTTCCATTTCTTGCATGGTAAAACCTAAGAGAAAGCAAATTCTGATTACCAATATTTTACAGGTATCAGCTGAAGCTAGAAACACTATGTGAAAACCAGTATCAAACTTGACAGCTCTGTCCTAGCTGAAGGCTGTGTAGGAGTGACAGGGAAGGGGGGACCTGGACTCCTGCCTTCCCTCGTGCCTTACTTGATTCCCCTTCAGAGTTCAAGAAACTCTATAGCTCTGACTTTTGTTAACACTTCCCTAGGAACTTGCCTTAAATGAATAGTAATTTAAAGGTGTGCAGGTTATTTTATGCGAAAATAAGGTAAGTCTAGAAGTGCATAATCCTGTGCTGGTGGATTTTCATTTCAAAACCTGCCTCAAGCTAAAAAAAAATCCCATTACAATAAGAAGAAAGAGTCACTGGTTTAAATTAAATAATTTGTTTAGTTGATGCACAGAAATACACAGAGTCCCAGTACTTAGGCAATCAAGATAATGGTTCCAGCACCTCTTCATGTTTTGTATTTTGGGAACCCAAGGGTTGTATATTTTTCAAACATATTTGAAATCAATGGTAGCAAAGCTAGTACAGAGGACATCATAAAAGAGAAAGAAAATATTGTCTACTGAAGTACCCAAAATATTTTAGCTAACTTTCAAATATGAGAACTTTGAAAATTGCTTTAAGGCCTGTGTAGTTAAACACTTTTTAAATGTGCTGCTTAATTTTTCCTCACATTGTAATTCATTGTTGGCCTTTTCTGCAGTGAATTGTTGGGATTAACCAATACATCAGCAGAAAAGACATGCCAATTTCCTCACCAGTTGACAAATTACAGTGTGGGCAAAGTACTGTATGTATTTTTTTTTTAATTATTTATTGAGGAAGGATAACATTCAGATGCCCCAAAACAATGCTTGTTGTATTTGTTAATATTGCATTATTATGCAATATTAACAAATATATAGTTATGTTCCACTTTTTCTCAGAGAGCATTTGTAAATGTGTTGCTAATCGTCATTATCAATATTAAAGTAATAAAGTTAACTTGATTTGTAGATATTTACTTTAAAATAGTATTATTTGGGAATAGAAGATTTGTGATTACAAGGTTTTTCTTCCTAGAAAGAGGAAATTTCTCTTTTAATAGAAGACCTTTGAACTGGGTGTATTTTTTTCAGAATAAATAAAGCAAAATTTTGGGTTTGAATACTGTACTGAATTATTTAAATACTTGCACTCTGGTTTCCACACATTCATTATTTCCTAGTGCTTTGGGATTGCAGCCGTGCAGTCAGACTAGGCAGGGTATCTGCTATGCACAGACCCTGTATCTGTATTTACAAATAGGTATTTAGCAGGCCATTTGTAAGTAGCACTCGGTACGTGTGAGAAATAGCGATAAATAATCATGCAAATTAGCCCCTTAATTGTGCATTACCTTGGATTTCTCAATTCTTAACTATCATTGCCTGCAAAGGTTAAAATAATAAATACAATCTCATTGCTCCTCAGGATTGTGGGCTGTTTTGTCTTTATCATAACAAACCTATTGTTTAAGGCAAGCTTTTGTTAAGTGCTCAGAAAGTGCCAGTGCAGAGAAAATGTCCCTGACCTTGGCCATGTACTACAGCTCCTGGAATTGTATTAGCTTTTATACTGCATGATGTATGAGCAGCCTTCTGAAGAGTCTGGAGTACGATGCTGAAAAATAACCAATCATGCGACCCATTCAATGTTTGAGCTTAGGCACATGGAAAAGATGGCAATGCTGGAGTGTACTGCAACATCTGGGGGCTTCTCACAGCTCCAAAACTGCAGCCTCTGCCTGGGGAGCTTCTCTGGGGCACAGGGGAGTTCCCACACAGCAGCTGCCGTGCAGACGCCATGGAGATTCTCCTTCCCATAGCAATGCCCACACAGTAAGGAGGGCGTTCGCGTGAGCTGAGGTGTGCCAGGTCTGTAGAGATGAGGCAAAGCAGAGAAAATGCCCCACAGCCACAGTCCTGATCCCAGCTGCTCGTGGTGCTCAGCCTGCAGCTGCTCCTGGGCGGGCACAGTTCTGGGCCTGGCACTCAGGCCCTGTTGCGGAAAAGAAACTATGTCCCAAGCCAGGGACGCTGCAGTGATAAAGCCAAGTGATAACAGTGGCTGGCCCGTGACTGAGAGGATCAGTAATCGAAAAGGAGTTTGTGCTCGGTGATGACCTGTGGGGAAGCGGCGCAGGGTCCCGGTGCCTATGGAGGGACCGGCACAAGTGGACGAGGAAGAACAAGGCTGCACCTTCCAGCTCCCTGTTGCTGTGCATAGTGAGGCTGACTCTGCCCCGCCTCTGTTTTTCAGTCAGCAGATCCTTTTGCCTGTGTGGGGGACACAGCAGCTGTCTGAGGCTCTGTGGGAATGGAGGGAGCTCACCTTTTCCAGGGCCAGGGTGCTGGTCCAACCCGGCCTTCGGGGCAGCCCCACGTCCCTGTCACTCCTCGCTGGCTTAGCACACCTGGGAAGCACACCCCGCTTGGGAACACTGGGTCTCTTTTAGATGTCTTTTGTTAAAACCTATCTGAACTTCGAGTCTGATCTCAGTCAAAAATAGTGTGATTTCTCCGTCGTGGAGTGTTAAAATCTTAGCCTTCTGGACAGGGAATGTTCTGGGAAGGGCAAAGGCCCTGTGGGAGCCAAAATGGAGAAGAAGCCTTGCGGAAGTACTTACAGCAGCTTTTTACATGCTGAAACCTAATTTCTGTTTACTCATTTAAAACCCTTTAGAGAATATGGCTAGGTAGATATTATTTTGAAACTGTATGTTTATTTAGCTGTGACAGATATGCTCTGGATTTAAAACCAAACTGCACTTCCTCCTACATAGAGTGGTATTTTTACTTGGTGCCTAAAAAAGCTGGCTGCAAGTAAAAATACCCCCCCTACGCAGGAGGAAGTGTAGCTAATGAAAAGCTTTATTGGTGTTAGAGGGAAGCTAACACCAATGACTGGTTTGTTTCTGAAGCTACACGACTTGGCAGCAAGATGTTTGTGGACATGCTCATGTGGATACCAAGCAAATTCTTGGGTTATGAAGAGATCTGCCATACTGGTATTAATTATAGCTATGGGTAGGATAGTGTGAATTAACAGCACTTTGGCTTTACATCCAAACTGCAAATGATCAGCTAAACTCTGCTGTAAGGAGCTCGAGCTGTATTTCTGTATGAACATCAAGGTGTTTGAAACTTCTCTGGATATGTCTGTGACAACTTTTAAAAGTTGGCTTGCGTATGTAATCTGAGAAGCAGGATAGCACCAGTTAAGCTTTACATTATACACTCTGCAGCTGCAACCTGTAAACCTCAGGGATGTAGTTTTCCAGTTCACTGCTGTTGGAAGTTGGGCTGGCTCGAGTGGCTCCCAGCCTGGGCCCACTCACCTGCATCCCCTGGTGCTCACTCAGCTTTCTGTGGTGCTGCTCTTCCAGGGAGCACTGGCAGTGGTGACCCTGCTCTTTGGGGTGGAGAGGGAGAGTACTGCTCGTGCCAGCCCTGCCAGCACAGCCTCAGGCTTGGGAAACTTCCTCCACCTCTTCTGCCCTGGCCTGCATGTTTGCCATTGAATTCAAGGCTTATAAAAATGTTTTATTTGTTGCGATACAATAGTGCTGCAGCTAACGGTTTATTTTTGGTTTTCCCCAGTGTTCCAAAATCAAGCTTCAGAAAAGGTTTCCTTCATTTATGTATTTGTTTCTGTAGGCACCCTACCTCCTTCATAGTACAAAAAATATTGTTTACCTTTCTTAAAGAGATTTTAAGGTAGAGCCTGACAAATCAATATTTTAATGTATATTGCAACAAAATGGTTCTTTTTTCTTTAATTTTGGTGGCAATTTACAGCTATTTCTGAAATCACTATTTTGGCAATACTTCTTTATTCTGTAAACAAAATACAACTCTTTAAAGCATCACCCCAAGAAAATATGGGAATATGTAATAGACATCTTTCTCTTTTGCACCACTAGTAATACATGATGAGGAATGCAATTTGTATAAACCCTTTTAGATGGAGCTTCAGTTTTACTATTAGGATCTCTCATAAAGCACTAATTACTTGGCTTAAAGGAAAGCACTAGGGGAAAAAATGGGCTTTGTGGATCAGAAAGCTGGAATCTGATTTGAAGTTTCTGTTTCATAATTACCTACACCTTTATTTTGGTTTGGGTCATGCCATGACCCAAAAGCCTCTGGAAAGAAAGGGTTCAATTTACAGACTTCAAAAGCTGTATCTGACTTTATCTAAACTTGCAGGAGGCAATAATTTAAACAACCTGCCAATTTTAAGGTAGCATCTGAGTGTTTTCCTTTCTAGGAATATTACTGTCAGAAAAGAGATTATTTTCTTGCCCCCTCTTTCCCAACAGGCACAAGTCAGAAATGAGCTCCTGACCAGAATAAAACAGAGGACTGTCCCCCCAAAACTGTGCATGTTAGGACAGGACCCATGCTTGTGATCTTGGGGTGAACTGAAAGGTATAGCTGCATTTACTCTGCTTTTTGAAGTCAATGGCCTTTGTGAATGGGGGTAATTTAGAACTACCTACTAGAAGCTGATAAAACTTTAGTGTCTGATTGTGGAAGTTTTTTTCTCTAACAAATTTGTCCACTGGTGGTGCCAGCAGTCTTTTCGGTGTCTGAAAAATGACACACAAAGACAGCAACTCATTTCTGTGATTAAATCTTTCTGCTGAGTGGGCCACCCTGAAACACCTCAGGCATTTTGCATTTTAATTTTGCAGTTGGGCATCCTTGCAGGTGGCAGAAGATGTTATATACTTATTTCAAGGCTTAGTTGGATTTTATTTGCCTGGTGAAGTTTGAGTTCCAAAATTCAGCCTGCTTCTAGTATTTGTCCTTTTGTGCTTTCAATTCTCAATTGAGCGACTCTCTTGATTAGAATGAATACATATGTGTGTGTGCTAATAATTTATCCAGGGATTAATAATTGCTATGGAGATTCATCTGGGAATAATGATGATTGGAAAAGCATTAATTAGATAGTCGGGTTGAGAGCACTGTTTCCAGGCCTTTGATTTCATGTACTTCAGTTCTATAGGTCTACATCTTTCTGCATCTACCTCTAATCAGATTTTCTCTACTTTCTAACCCTTTAGTTTTAGAATTCCATGGTCTTGTTCAGTGTATTAAATAAAGGTTGCTTTCTAAATAAAAATGTATACTGAAGAAAATTTAAGATAATGCTTAGAATTAAGTGTATGTTGCAATTTTGAAGTATTAAATTAATATTAGAACATTTGAAACAATATTCTGAATTGAATGGGGTTAGCTGATGAGTTAGTTATATTTCCTTTTTTATACTATCCTTCTCCTAAGGGGAAAATGTTTTTTTGTTCTTAGACCAACATTTGTCTCAAGAATAAGAGTAATGAGCATCTGAGAGTTGACTGTGGGTGAAATAATGTGACATACCAATGACATTTTCATTTAAAAATATTTTAATGAGAACAGGAAACAAAAGAGGGTGAAAAACCCTGAAGGCTCTGATGCACTGTTCATTACCAGAAAGTACAAATATTTACTTTGGATTGTGGCAGAATCTATATCTATCTGTCTATCTATCTGCTTTCCCTTAACAATCTTTAAAAAGGTGCATAAGTTTTTTGTAATGGGATTTAAGCAGCACAAAACATAAAGTAAGCCTTTGACTTAAGTGAAATGAGCTGTTCCTATTCTTTGTTCTGATGGAAGCAAGAGAGTCTCAATAGTAGCAGTTTTTAGCCATTTTGACAGTTTGTTGAAATACTGTGCCATTGAGAGGCACTGGGAAATGTAATGTGCTGCATTTCAATATGCATTTGTATCACCTTTTTGTTTATAGCAGCAAAAGCTATGTTATTAGAATGAAAATAAAAAGATAAAAAAATCAGAAAGGAACAGGCATCAGTCAATCTGTACTGGGGGAATTCACTTATAAAACTATAGCAGTATCTATCAATTTCAGTTATCCATACTTTGGTTTATTTGACTAGAAGCAAAGCAATTCCCATTTAAAATGTTGGGGAAAATAAGACTAAACTAGAAAAGGGTTTGTGTTTGGATAAGAAGCTCGAGTATTCCCTCTAATGCATCAAACATTTTCGTGAGATGTGTTTTTGTCTAAGACACAAGTATTGTGAAGTCATATCAGATATACACAGCAGAATGATGTTCCTCCCAAAAATGCCGAAAATAAGACAATTTTTTGGTAAGTATATACTAGTGAATGAACCACCTAGTGTCACATTAAAGCCTGGGGCAGCTTAAGTTACTGACAAAAGGACGTGCGAGTGGAAAACCAGGAGGGGTGGCCAGGGCAGGCACGTTCGGATCTGGCTGGGGCAGTGCTTGTTGCCCCACCCAGGAGCTCGGGTCCCGTCTCGGGGAGGCAGCAGAAGCCACACATCTGCACAGCTCGCTGCACTACACTGTGTTAAAGCTGATGGAGCCTTATGGCTGCCTGCAAAAATATTTTTGTTTACAGAAAAATAAAAGCTTGAAGTCATATAAAGAAAGGAATGATTAAGCTGTTTAACCTGCTTCTGACTGTTGGCTGGAGTGTATGCACCCTACATTTCTGTTTGAAATCAGTCAAAATGTCCTATAAGCTTTTGCAAAGTCATCTTAGCTAACAAGAGCCAGAGAGGGTCATTCAAATGAGTGAATATTTGTTGTACATCTCAGAACACTTCTACAATTAATCATTCCTCGAAAAATGCTTTGAGTTTTCGTCAGTGCTTATATTGGTACAGAGCCAGTGCAGAAATAATTTAAGGGTCCTGATGTGTAAAAATTGTAGTATGTAATAGAATTTGGGGATGAGGGAAAGGTCTGGGTTTACATTCAAGTGATGTCATCCCAGAGCCAGATACCATGTAAGAAGGGGGCTGCAGGCTAGAACAAGACTGGAAAAAATCCCTCCTCCCTCTTTCTTGTTTCAGCTATTACCATGAATGCTCAAACCCTTCTCTTTCTCCACACCATAACTGAAGTCTGAAGCCATTCATGTTCCAGGCTTTAAATGCAACAAAGAATGAGATGTGGAAGTGTCTTGTGTGGGGGTGCATTTAAACCAAAATAGCACTTGATCTTTGGCTTACTTTCTGACAATCTGTATGAGTGAGGGCATCTTCCTTCACTGATATCCTTTCCACTCTCAGAGTGCAGGGATCCTGAGATTCTAGGAAATATTGAAAACCCACTGGAATCTGTCCCTGACAGTAACAAACCTTTTAAACTAAGCAAGACCTTCATAACTCACTTGAAGCACTCACAAAGGCAAGTTTCAGACACCTCTCTGTGTGCTACCTCAGCTTCATCTGTCAGCTCAGTGTCTTGGCTGTCCTTTTGACATCTGTCATATTTTACTGTAAGGTCCCATAAAACGGAGTCCAACAGCACCATGCCAAACTATGTTAGGCAAAAAAATAGGACATGAATAATTTCAGTCCAGAACATTTTTTATTTCTGGCTTTGGGTGATTATATAATAATAAAATTATTGTCACAGAAGAATAAGCTCATACAATCCTGACTGAGCAATATATTGCTTGCTTATTTTGAAAGAAACACCAAGTTACATTTTATCTGCAGAGATAGACAGAAGGGAATAGAAAGGTGTGTCTGGCTTTTAATGTCCTTAGTTCAGTGTTAAAGGTTCTGTTGGTTTTAATATTTTTTTCACTCAAAAGTATATTTAAATGAAAATCCATTAGCTAGACCAATTTTCTTAACAGAAATAGTGACATGTTTTCTTTGGTGTCTGACCATACAAGTTGTGCCACAGGGAGAATCTACCTTTTTAAATTAACACAGTACTTCTGTGCAGTGAACTAGCTGTGAAGAGCTGAAATTCATAAAACATAATTGCAGTGGAAGAGTTAAAGGCAACGTAGTTTGTATCTTCTTGGCAAGTAAATACCAGACTTCATTAAACATATGTGGTGCAGGGACAATGCTCCACGTATGGAGGAAATGACATTTATCCTGCAGATGCAGAAGATGCATCCTGCACCTTCCTCAAGCACTGAAGCTTGCTGGTTAGCAATTAAAACTGTAAAANATTTATCCTCCGTAGAGGAAAAAAATCCCAAAGCAAACTAAACCTAGTATGTAGAGGTTTATATACTCTGCAGTGTTCAGGAAGGGTTCACTGTACTGAAGAATTGGAGTTTCTTGAATCATAGTCTTGGGCTTGTGTCAGGACAATCAGTTCCTTCCCACTTTGACATTTAAATTGGCTGAAATTGTCAGTGTCCAAAGGCTACATTTCAGGCTTATTGATGTTCAAAGCATCTCTGTTTGGGATTGAGTTTGGGGTGATTTTCTGCTTTACTGTTGCTGTTGATTTGTTGAGTATGGAGTCAATATGGTCACTAGAGATCATTCCAAAAAGTTCTTAGGGTTGAGGGAGAGCTTTGTTTGTTTGTTTGTTTTTATGATTGATAGGTGTTTCTTCGTCATGTTTGATTAGAGTGGTTTAGAATAAATGCTTCTAGAATCCTATTTTACTGACAACATTTCCCAGTAACACCTATCAGTTGAGTTTTCATTTACAATATAGATTTGATATTGCAGTATTTATAGTGCTGCAGAGATGATCTTCTAGCAGACAAGCAAATCACTCCAGTGGAAATCAAATAACCTTTGAGCTTGCAGGCCTAGACATCAAAACTGCCCCTAGGCTGTTCAGGCAGGAGACAAGATTGTACATATGCCAGACTGTTGATGCTTTCCAGCAGAAGGCTTTAATGGATCTATCAAAATCTTCAAAGAGGAAAGATGAAAAAAAATTCTTTGGCGCTGCAGTTTTGCTCTCATCTGAGAACCGCAAAAGTGTACTGATTCGGATTGATATCAGAGTGATTGACTGGGAGACTGTCTGATTACAACTTGGATACCTATTTTAACTAAATTGGTCTAGAAACCAATTCAGATCTATAAACCACATCAGGCTAAATTGATTTAAGTTTCTCTTAAACTGATTTAAGAGAGACTGTACCGGGGACTTGCACAGATTTAACTAAATCTGTTTCTAAACCACTTGAGTTAACTCAGTGTTCAGACTGATATAAATCAACCTTTGAATGTAGAAGTTAAAAGGTCCATATTTTATAGTTGTTCACGTTGTTCATTTGACTGGTCTAGATCTGGGTACAAATGTTCACTGTACACAACTATTTCATTGACAGCAAGCAGAATGGAACAGGAGACATAACTTTCTTTTCTTTGAATTGAACTAATATTTGAAAAAAGGAAATATTGGACATGCATATAACAGTGCTTTCTGCTGAAACCTTTAGAAACTTGAAAAGAGACTGGATGATAATGAAATTGTATTTGGAGCTTTTTTCCATAAAATGAAGTAGTCATTCTAGTGTGCGAAGTGCTATAATTATAAAGCAATTTGCCACCCTTAATGGGAGGACTTTTATTTCATAAAATATTAACAAAATATAATATCAGTGCAATAGGTTAGGAACAGTCTTATTTTCTCCATAAAAAGTCAATTTGTAACCACTGCAGACTGCCTTTCTCAAGATGACTATATTAGGGTAACTCATCCCTTTAAAGAAATATCAAAAGATAAGCATTAAAATAATCACAACAGATATCTCATTTACCTTTCTACCTAGTAATCAAATATTTTTCACTGTCTGCCTCTCTAATTTAGAGGCTAGTGTTGTTTCTGTATATGATTGCCAAGGGAAGTAGCATTTAACCAGTGCCTAAAAAAGGTGAAAGCATTTGAGACAAAACTACATTTAAGAAGGGTTATCAGCTAGACAACAGGGACCTATTTTCTAGCTTGCCTAAAAAAGCATTTGTATTCAGCTATCAAGTAAGGAAAAATTAACCTTCTTTTTCCACAGTAAATGAAGAAAGTCAGGGAGCTTCTGTAATTACAGGATTTCAGCTCTGATCCAGGCAGCTGCAAAGCATATGCATCATAAGAAGAAGAAAGGACTGGAGATGGCAGAATTAAACAAGCCTCAATGGATTCACTTTCATTTCCTCTCTTTGTTACTGTTTTTGATTAACCAGAAGATTTCTTTTTTAATTCTTTTCTTTGTTTTCCCTTTTTTTTTTCCTTTGCTGCTGTTATTTGCACTGTTCCAGTGTCCACCCAAGAGGAGTGTGATCAACTCCTAGAGAGGTCATTAATTGTATTCATTTTGATGGTCCTTCAAGATCAGCTAATGGAACTCTCTAAATAGTTGAAACAAAGCTCACTTGAGGAGGAAATGACTTAAGCTGAATGATCAACAAAATTTTCCCCTAAAATAAATGATGGTAGCTCACTTTAATGTGTTTTAACATGTTAGGTAGGGAAATGCCAGGAGGGACAGAAATGGCAAAGGAAGATCAGAAATTAAATGCAGACCACCTCTCTCTCCAGTATTTTAGTCTGGAAATAATGACTATATATTAGTTGTTCTCTAAAGACAGTGACTATATATTAATAGTTTCCCTCTGTATTTAACAACCAGCCAAACAAAACCATAGGCAATCCATAGGCTATCATTGGTAGGTACTGTAGAGTTATGTCCATGAGAGAACATTTACCAAACTCTGATTTTAAAGTGCAGTCCCAAATCTGTTTGGCAAACTATACTTGTAAACTCTGCTAAGTGGAGTAAACCTCTGTTTTAATGATGATTGTTGTGTGTTTGCATTTTGAAAATAAAGTCAAAACAAAAAAAAAAGGAACATCATCACAACAACCAGTTAAAATATTTTCTTTCTAACTGAATTTTGAGAGTTCATTTTCTGAATAGCACAAAAATACCTTAAGGAAATTAGTTTTTCTGATTGAGGATACAATAAAGATTATTAGTATTTTAGTCATTCCAAGGCTGTGAGGACTTGTCTTAGTGTCCTTTATGAGGCAAAGCTTCCACTGATGTCATGTGGGCTCACCTGACATCATCATCAGTTGGTGTTCAAACTGAAGGATGGGATCCCAGCAGGGTAGTTAGCAAATGTGCTTGGTCCCTAAGAATTCGGTGTACAGCATAAAATTGATTATTAGCTAACAAATCCAACTGTGAGTTGGATGTTTAGTCAGTCTGTCAAAGCTGCTTGTTGGAAAATCTGTATCCAGAGAAGTCATTCACACTGGAAATCCATCCTACAGCTGCTATTAGCAGGGTGGAAGCAATCTTGCTGATGTCTCCGTGTATGTTCACAGCTGTCTTGCAATCAGGGGTGGTGAAAACACGGGAGAAGCATTGCCTAAACTAGTTGCTTGTGGTTTGCAAATGCAGGGTGTTGCTCTTTATCCCTGTCAACAGCAGGCCCTATTAACTATTTTTAATGAATCACCACTGCTTTTACTTTTGCCATCAGCCATGACCTTCACCATTTAGAAACACATGGTCTCTCATAAATGATAGTCTGTGGCATATAAACTTGAGAAGGATTCTATCACGGCTCAAACTACAATATCTATCATTAAAACAAACTGCTCATTCCAGCTGAAGAGACACTCATATATATCACGGAACCAGCCTTCCATATTTCGAAATTTACTGCCCTGCATTGGTTCTCCTTTTTCTTGACTTTTTTTTTTTTTTAAGGAGGCCATGCAACCTTGCTCACTTAATACTTTTGATAAACTTCTACTGACAAGGAACTTGATTAATGATGGTTAAAGGAATTGAATCAAGAGTGGGAAAGACAGGGCCAAAAAAGCAGACTGCTGGCCTGATGGAAACTAACGTCTCTACAGAAATATATGATGGACCCTCCTTTTTGCCATGCCAAGTAATTACTCGCACAGGCCTGTTGTAATAATTCCTATTACAGCCAAAACGGAAAAGTCAGTAACTCACAGCCCTGGGACAAGGTGAAGGCAAGGCCAGAGTAGTGTGGATCAATATTTCATTTACTCACTGAGGTTAGCTTCTATCCCTGTATCAAATTCTTTTACAGAAAGCCATGAAAGAAATGAGGTTTGCTGAAAAACACCAATACAGGGCCCTCATTTCCTTGGGGGTGCTCACAGAGTACACGGAGCAACAAAACCTCTCAGCAAAACAATATGCACTCAAGGTCACTCATTACTTGCTACTGTTGGAAAATAAAGTGCCATTAGCCTGATATGAGTAATGTACATCAATCAACTGCAGACCAGCAAAAGTATGTTTTCAACATGGTATTGCAGCTGAAAATGAATGAACCATGTTAACGCTTTCCGAACACTTCGACAACAGTGAAGAATTTTTCCTTTGGCATTATCATTTATTTCAGAGTTTCACTGCAGCTCTTCTTTGTGAAATCAAACCAGAGCATCTCAGTTGTGTATTTTACTATAATTGAATTAGTTCTCCCTAAGTAAATGTCACAATTTTGAGGGGGACAGTTGGATGCTGTCCCAAAAGGTCCTGTCAGTGTCTTAGAGGACCCTCAGCCTAAGGGTGGAAAACTAGATGTAATAAGAAATTATCTGTTGTGTTAGTAAAATAATTTAAAACAATACTTGCTACGAATATGAGATGACATCGAGGTACACATGCTTCTATTTTGCTGCATACTCAACTTTTTTCTTCCATACAGAAGTTTTGAGGAAAAGGAGGACTCCAATGTATCACTCATGACTTGCAGCGTGCTGATCTGAAGGGCAAATATAATATGTGCTTCTGTGATGGCTGATGTACACTGTGGTGTATTTTTTTTCTGTTTCCTCTCACAGAATGCTGGGAAAAGTGTTTGGTGAGTTTTTTGTGATTGCTCATATAATTGATGACGTTTAGATTTTTTCAATGCTTCTTGGTTTTCATCTTGGTAGAAAGTTTTGTTTTCTGTTAGCAAAGTTCAGAATTCTCTAATCTTACCTGCATCATTAAAAAATTTATATAATTGTCATGAAGTAGTACCTTCCCAAGAACTTCCATGTTATCCTGTTAAAAAATAAAAGCATTATGGAGGCATAATATAAACTGCCACAGAGCAGGGAGAACTACCGTGGGAAGAACACACATTTTTTTCATATTAGAAAGTAACTTTTCTCCCCCTCTCTTCTCTTTAGTATTATTCCCTTTGTCTTTTTTGAGCATTTTGAAGTCACTTACTAAATAATAATGTTAAATCTTTGTTCCAGAATCTTACCCTGAAGACTTACTGAGGCATGCAGCAATAGTACAAGTGTTTAGGATTTTTCGCTCTTACTGTCTTTCGTAGTGATGAAGATAAGTTGTTTTTCTTTTTTTTCTAGCCCCATCTCCTGAGACCAGGCTCCCAAACCATAGTAAGTGTTGAGCTCCTTGCAGCACTGAACTCATTTAACCAATATTAAGTCCATACAACGCTCTAATGTGTACCAGAAATGGTGGGCCAAGAGGAAAATGACTGATCAAAGGTCACATGCTAAGTCAGACATGACTGTGGTCTTTCATGTTGGACATTTTGAAAATTTATGTTAAATTTGCTGCTGTTCAGAAAAGTCTGGGGACATTGAATGAATTAATTTCATGTCCTCTATAGTTGTTAACAACTTGGATAATGCTCTTAAGTTTCCTGCAGTTGTGATATTTTTATTTTCATTTACAAATCAGAAGTATTGGCAAGTGAGAAATTCTAGCCTTAATCCCAGTTCCATGCAGACCATGCTGGTTCCATTCAGCTGAAACTCTGGTAAATATGAGCTTCATTATATTTTGGATTGTTTGGGTTGATTTTTTCTATGGATTTCCTTATTTAAAGCTGAAGTTTATAGTAGCTATAGTACTACAGAATACTTGCCTCTGCTTCCTGTTGCTCTTCCTATGTGCTGTTACCTTCAAATTATTCAATGTAAAGTGATGTCCCGAATACGGGTCCTGAGGCAGTGCTGCTCCCTTCATGTCTGCAAGAAGGGAAGAGAGATGAACATTTATTACTGCCTATCAAACTAACAGTTTAAAGAGACTCTGTCTTGCTGGTCATGTAGAGAGGCTCTCCTGGATTAAAAGGGTCCACTACATTTGATTTGCTCCGTGGTTTAGATGTAGAGTCAACTTTGTAAAGAGGGTGTAGTTCAGTCATATAAAGTCTAATAATTCCTTAAAGAGATTCTTTGAAAGGCACAAAGCAGAATTAGAGAACCCATTTCCTCTACTCCTTAGAATCACAATTTCCTTTTTTTTATTTCATTCCCAAATCCTGTTGTTGTGATTAAATTACTTTTCGAAATCTCATTCACTGTAGGTAGTACGCCTGCACCACTCTGTGGGGCTGCTCTTTGCTTGTGATTCAAGACTGAGTCCCAAGCCCCCAGAGTTGTTTAGGTGACCATATATAATTTGAAGTGACTCAGTGATGTTAGTAGCTCTTTCTCATTACCCATCTTTGAAGCAGGGAGGTAATGTTACCTTCATGTATTAGGAGGAAGAGGGGTGGTGAAGCAGAAATAAGTGTAAAGGCATTTAGGTGCCCAGTTAAACCAGTAGGAAACAAGCACCTAAATACCTGTGGAAAGTCTAGGTATCATAGAGAGAACCAGCACACAGGTATTATAAATCTCTGGAGGTTTGCCGTACTTCTAGTTGCAATGAATAAATCTTTCAAATGCCTCAATCAGAGCAGGAAAGTCTTGTGATGGGAGGTTGAACAGTTCTGTCTGTTCTAAAAGAAGATTAATTCACTCTTTCTTTCTTAATTTTCTCAGGTATAAAGGAATCAAAGATTACTTTTTCTGTTTGCAAACTAGAACTCTAACTCTTGGCTTTGGTTTTTTCTCCTATTTCTCATGAAAATACCCTGGTGGTTCTTGGTGTCACCAAGAACTTGGAGTCATTATTTTGTGTGGGTGAGCATTCTGGTATAGCTTTCATACCAAAAAAGGCTGCACGCAGCAGGATTGCTCTTTGAACCAGACTGTTAACTGGGTCACATCCGTCACCCAAATGTGAGGCAGTCTGCTTGCACTTGTAATAAAGAACAAATGTTTGGTCTGGAGGTCAGGATTTTTGGATTCACAGTGCACTTAGTTAGATCAAGGTCTCATCTGGGGTTAAAATCAATATTGCAAATTGCAGCTTAAATGGCAAAGAATATGTTTCCATCTGTGTTATATTTTAGGTACAGTAGTCTTAATCTATAACTAGGTCGGTTCCATTAAGATGTAATTTCATTAAGGGACCATAACTGCGACTGAAATTTGGCCACTAAATGAATTTTTTTTGTCTAATACAACTGTACAGACATGCATCACTCTTGGATGCTGCTCACTTTCGTAGTTCTGCTTTAGAACAACAACCCAGTAATCAGACAGTGCACTCTGCAAGGAAGTTTGAAGGAAATCAGTAAAAAATATTTGTCTGTAGGGAATGCTTCTGGTGTTGAACTGTCACAAGAATACCTGTCAAAGTAGTACAGTAAATCACTTGAACATTTGACTTAGAAACAGAGACCTTCAGTTTAATGCACTTGTACAGGTACATATGCAAGTAGCGTATTTAGCAGTAGAGCCTTCAGGCTCTCTTTCAAAAGAGACATGAGACAAAACATCTGACTTTAGGGAGCTTTTTGTAATGCAGCAAATCTGAGCAGAGTTGACCTTAAAAGACTTTAAAAGTCTTGGAATAAGGAGATGAAAGCATTGTTCAGAAGAAGGCACTTTTTCTGCATTCATACTGGCTAAGGGACATGTCTGTCCCAAAGCATGGTGCAGGCAGGAGTGGCAGATGAGGAGGAAAGGGAAAGTAGTCTCAAAATCTTGAAGAAGGAGGAAGACTCTCAGATGGCTTTTATGTAATCCTCTGTGAGGATTAATTTCTTGTGCACAACAGCCATATTGAGCTTTTTAGCCGAGCGTGATGCCATTTACAAAGCGTGTCTCTGCTGGTGGTGGCTGGGCTATAGGTTCAGTCCTCTGACTCTCCCAACTGTTGAGCCAGAAGGAGCTGTGCACAAACTGGAAAAGTTTGTTTTGTGTTTCATCCCCACTGCCCATTCTCTTAAGGGCATCACCCAGCATTGCCATGCTGCACAAAACACGATCTGCTTTTCTCCACTTGAGGTGCAGAGCTGGGGAGGACAAACAGCCAAAGCTGTAGGCAAGTGAAGAGCTCTGGTCCTCTCTCGGCTGCAGGGGCCTAAAAAAGCCCCAGCTTTCCTACAAGGAACTGCTCTATGTTTGTGGAGGAAGTCTGTGGAGACTGAAGATCATAACTGGGCAGCAGCTGCGCTGTATGACTTGCTTCCCTGGAAACCTGGCAGCTCTCCAAGTCAAAATCTGAATAGGAGTTAAACTGCTCCGAGCATTAATTCCCCCTAATAGTCGTGAGCCTGCTCTTTCCCTCCCTGCTCCCAGCAGACCCTGCTCAGCAGAAGTGAGGTATCCTCTGTCCATGCAGGTTTTGGAGGGCTCACGCTGGCAGCAGAGGCAGGGCAGACATGCAGCACGTGGGCTTTGTCTCCAGGACCTGCTGCTGGTGGCAGCAAACGGAGGGACCGAGACTTACATCGACACTTACATCTTCTCTGGGCCCTGGCACTGGACATGGCCTGATCTTATGAGGAGTTAAGCACTGCATGTAAGAGCTTTTTTCATGATTGTATTGATATTTGGGGGTTCCTGTTTACATGGAAGGCTTTCCTGTGAATTTCCAGTCATGTGTAAGCATGCTAGGACAACTTTCTACTGCCTCTGGGTGACTTAGACATCCTCCCCTCCCTCTCCCCCTGGTATTCAACACAAGCACAATTTTCTTGGCAGCTTTTCAGGACTCCCCAGCTTATTATTGGGTCCTCTTGAAGTTGCAAAAGTCAGTTTTACATCCCTTGAGTATTTATACACAGAATGTTTTAAATCTTCCAGGTTTAATTTGTGATTTTTTTAAGTGCCTTTTAAATTGTCCTGTTTACTTCTTGCTGCTTTTTGTAACAGTTTTGCCTTCATTTTTCAGTTAGTGCACAACATGACTCATATATTCCAAAATATTGCAAAGGGGAAAGAATAAAATTTCTACCTGTTGGCAAGTGAAGAGAGTTAAGCTGGATGTGAATCAATATCTGTTGAAGAAATGCTGATGTTTATTTTGTTAAGATACATAAAAAAGCAGTCTAAAATTAAACAAAACTGAATCACACAGCTACTCTCTGCTCACAAGTTTTCTGCCTATGGAGGCAGTAACAACAGCAGCCCAGACAGTTTCTTAAGGCTTTTCCTGCTCTTCTGTGCCCTCTGTTTTTGATCATCTGCCAAGGCTTGTGAATAGTGCCAAATCAAATAGTACAGCATCTCCATAAGTCTGCTCTTGGAAGCTAAGGAATTCAGCAGTTGAAGTGCAATGCCAGATATAAAAGAAACAATTATAGTGGTCTTTCAGGAGTTTAGGTTTAATAACTTTAATATTTGTATAAAATATATTTTGAGGCTTCTTTTATAACTGTACTATGTTTTATGTATGCTTTATCCACAAAATCTTAATCTATATGATTGTGCAAAAAACATGGGGTTTTTACTTGTTGTTTTTTTTTTTTTTGTATTTTTTTAAGGTTCTCAAGTGCCATACAAACTTGGAAGCCTATTTCTGTGCACACAGGCACTGGTAGCTGAAGCTCAATGTTGGTTGGTAACATTTGCAGAAGGAACCACAGCAGTGATTCTGAGTACAGAAGACCACCTCTGCAAGTATTTCTCACCTTTCAGACTTATGCAGGAGCCTTCCCAAGTGTTCAGTCCTTCTTACTTAGTAACAGCTAAGAAAATATTTTATGTGAAGCCCTACAGGTTCTCCTGCTTTAGACAATGAAATGAATTAATGGGGTAATGCCATTGTTTAGAATTTCTCTCGTTGAATTGCAGTGTGGGCACAATTTGAAGTAAAATTCATCTCACAGTGATCAACCATCGAAAATCTGCTCACCATTTAATGTTCAGGAGCACAAAGATGAGATTTGCCCAAAAAGAAACTATTTTTAGATATACATTAGTGAACAGCCACACTCACTCGGGGTCTAGAAAGCCAGAGTCCATTTGCAGTGATTTAACATGCTGCTTGCTTAAATTCTAGATGAGGGGGCAGGGAAAATCTAACTTGAAACTCAATTACAGCATGACAAGATTAGGGGAATAAATGAGCAAAATCCATTTCGCATTTACTGATCTTCCTTGTAAAGTTTACCCTTTTAACTTTGTATGTATTTTCTTATTGTTCCATACAGAAGCCATGGTTTATTGGTACTCATGTGACCCAGACCTTCCACAGGGTGCCTGTTTGTTACATTCATACCACTGTGTGCAAGAGGGGAAATAATTTCTTTGAAGAGCTTTGATAAGATAAAACTTCGGTCTGTTTTCTGTGTTGTTTCAGTCATTTGTACCTTGGAACACTTGACTATCATGATAAATGCAAAAATGGTTGAAGATTTCTGCTTTTATGTGAAATTTACTGAAGTAGCTTTTGATGGTAGTGAGCTCTAAGAACCACTAATTCAAACAAAAAAATCCTTTTTTAAATTGTACAGGGATTTTCTCCCTTGTTATTTTACTGTGTAGGCTCAAGTCTTCACTACAGTAGATCAATAAAGAACTTGTTTGCATTAACAGGGCTAACATTACACTTGATGTAGGTGCCTGGCTGTATACAGAGGTCACTTGCACTGGAAATGCATGAAAGAAATCAAATATTTTTACCTGCTTTGGTTGAATCCAGGGACAACTTCAACATGTAAAAAATTACTCCTTTTCCCTCCAGGGACTTAGTTCTTAATTGTAGTTACTAGAACTCTGTTTTTTATAGTCTCTGTGAGATTTGTAGGAGTAATAATAATAATAATAATAAAATCCTAGATTTTGCTTTATTTTTAGGCTTACTGCAAAAAGTCAGTCTATTTTTCTTGGAAGCTTTTCTTCACAACATCACAGTCAAATTCATTTCCCAATTATTCATTCAGAAGTGTAGGAGAGGAGGAGAAGAAACTGTTTAGCTCCTGAGAGATTAAAGCTAAAAAACACAGGCCATATATGGGCCTAGGGATGCAGCTCCTTGATTTAGGGTAGAATTGGTAGAATGAATTTCTAACATTTCATTTTTCAAGGCTTGTTGAAATGTGTAAAAAAATAGTATTCTGAGGACTCTTTATAGTTCTGTGGAAGCCCAGTATATTTTTCACTCAAGTACTTAATGTGAAGGAGAGGTTTTTTCTTTTAATAATTTTATGTTTTAAAGGAACAAGTTTCTAGCTTAAAGTTTTGCTAAAAAATAAAATCTACCCACATGCATACATATGTGTTGTCAACCAGGTGATATTTTCTAGTTTTTTTCCAGACACTTTCTCTCTGTCCTAGAGAAGTAGGATACATTGAAAAGAGAAGTATAAGTAAAATAATTCTACTTTGCTTTGGAAAGCAACCTTTTGTAATGTGTAATCCTGTTACCACTTCCTTGAAAAAGCTTTCTTTTACCTAAAATAAACTTTCTGAAATAGCTCTCACCATTTGGGAAGCTTTCAACACATTGTAGGACAGAGTTTTTCTTCTTCTCTTCCAATAATGCTTTGCACCATGCTGTGACTTGAACTTTATTTTCATATGATGTGGGAGCATCTGAAATCCCTTGCCAATCCACCTTTCTCTCCAAATCCTTGGAACAGAAGTCACAGAAAAGCAGGATATACATATAGGTATGTGTCCTGGTATCCAGCTGGGCTTAAACCCACAGCAGTGTGTTAAAATACATTCATAGAGTAATTAGGGTATAACAATGGTAGATGTCAAGACAGGATAGGCTGCAAATGGAGCTTTTTGATATAATTTCCATGACAGAAATGCTGATTTTACATCAGATTTTCAAGAAACTGGTGAAAGTTCTGGTGGCGAAAGGACAGATCAATTATATTTTATGGTATAAAATATATTGTTGGGTTTGGTGTTTTTTTAGTTGCAAACTGGGTAGGAATTCTTCTAGGAGAAAAATGTTGAATGTAGAATCCAGGCATAACTATTATCTGTGTGTGGTGAGGATGTTTGAACCACAGACTACATGTGGAAAAACTCTGTTGGGTTTAATCTGATTTGTGATAAATGCTAATGGATTCTTCACATTGTGAAGTTGTTGTTTTTGCGGAAGCAGTTTAGGTTAAATTTGCAAAATCCTGAGCCCAGTGTTTGTGAATTCAGCAGTTCATGTGAGTAATCCAAAACAAGCTTGCTCAATGGAAATGTTGTTGTTTTTTACTGATGGATTTTTTTCCTGACATTTGAGTTCATATTAACCCACATTATGTTCAAAGAGAAAAAAATAATTAAAAGCCTGATCCTACAGTTCCAATTTCTTTGAATCAAGAGCTGTAGGGTTTGGTCTTGATACAGCAACAGTTAATGTTATAGAATCTTGCATTCACCTTGAGCAATTATATGGTTTAATGTTTATGCAGCAAATTATTAGGTTTGGCAATGACTCAGTCGTCAAGATTAGTTTTACACCAAATTGCTTGCAGATACCAAATGACAGGTTTTGTAATGAAAGGTTGCAATTATTTCTAATTTCTTCAATAGTAGTCACAAATCACTGATGCTGATTCTGCCATTTGTACATGGCTTTCTAGAATAATATCCTGGTGTGTCTGCCTTACCAGGCTTTTATTCTGTTTACAAAATTGAATAAATCAGGTAAAGTTACAAGTGTGCAGGAGAAATTTTCAGATAAATTATTGCTGCATGATCAGGGTGGGTGTTCTGAGTTTGGCTCTTTTCAGCATATTTAGTTCTTATTATTTATTTTCCCTTGCTTGTTGGTGATGTTTGTTATTCCAAATGCACCCCCTCTTCTGAATGATTAGAGTGAACTGCAAAAAAGAGTAATTAGCCATGGGGCAGTGTTACCCTGGTGTGACTGTTCTGCCCCTGGTTCTGCAGGTAGCTTGCTCAGCTGTGGCTCAGGGATCTGTGCATTTTGTGATGTTCAGTGCAGCAAAAGCTCTCCCAGTCTTCCCAAGATTCTGAAATTATTCAATCCACTGAGGCTTATCACTTTGCCAAGCTCATATAATCTCCTTATCACAGTCAGTCTCACACAAGTAACACCATGACTTATCCTTATGCTGTCCTGGCTAATATTAATGTATTTTTTTTCAAATAAAACAGCTTCTAATTGCCTAAGCTGTATGTGAGCTATTGAGCACATAGGTACTACTACTACTACTGCAAGTATTTCATGGCTTTCTAATACCATGACTGTGGAAAAATCAAACACAGGTTAAACAACCTTTGGTTTATTTTGTGTTTGAACAATTTACTGCAACACCCCTGTCTGCAACAATACTAACTGGTATTGTAATGCAACTTTCTGATCAATGCTTTTGTTTATGGTGCATGTCTAAATGCATTTTACCAAGGACAAACTACTGCCAGAGAAAGCACCTAAAATCACACAAACCATTCTTTTTATTAAATACTTGTTTCATCTTACCTAAAGGTTTTGGTTAAAGCTGTGTTATCTGTTTACGCCTGTGCAGATCAGTAAATGCAGGTGGATGCCCATGCTATTCTGGATTATATGAAAATGCAATAACCTAGGTCTTCAGTGTGATCTGTCCAGAGGAGGGCACAAAGATGCTGAGAGGGCTGGAGCACTTCTCTTACAGGGTGAGAGAATTGGGGTTGTTCAGCCTGGAGAAGAGAAGGCTTCAGGGGTCCCTTCCAGCAACTTTCCAGTGCCCAAAAGGGCTACAGGAGGGTTGTAGTGACAGGACACTAAAGGGGGAGTGGCTTCACACTGGCAGGGGGCAGGGAATAATTACACATTGGGAAGGAATTCTTCCCTGCGAGGGTGGTGAGGCCCTGGCACAGATGTCCCAGAGAAGCTGTGGCTGCCCCATCCTGGAAGTGTTCAGAGCCAGGTTGGATGGTGTCTCTGCCCATAGCAGGGGGGATGGAAGGAGATGATCTTTAAGGTCCTGTATGAAGATATTCCCCCTTCCCTAGCAGTGCAGGGAATGGAGGTTATGGTCAGTTCATCACACATTGTTTCTCCCTCTGCTCAGGAAAAGGAGTCCTTCCCCTGCTCCAGCCTGGGGTCTCTCCCATGGGAGACAGTTCTCCATGAACTTCTCCAACTGAGTGCATCCCATGGGCAACAGCTCTGCACAAACTGCTGCAACGTGGGTCACTCTTCCATGGGTGCAGTCCTTCAGAACAGCCTGCTCCCATGTAAGCCCCCATGGGGTCACAAGTCCTACCAGAAAACCTTCTCCAGCATGGGCTCCTCTATCCAAGGGTCTGCAGGTCCCTGCCAGGAGCCTCTTCTAGCACGGGCCTCCCACGAGTTCCCAGCCTCTTCTCAGGCATCCCCCTGCTCGGGTGTGGGCTCCTGCAGGTGGATCTCTGCATCCCCATGCCCTCCCTGCACTCAGGGGTGCAGCTGCCTCACCATGGTCTGCACCCAGCTCTGGTGCCTGGAGCACCTGCTCCCCCTCCTTCTGCACTGACCTGGACACCTGCCAGGCTGTTCTTCTCATATATTATCTGGCCACAAATACATCTGTGCAATACTTTGTTCCTTTTTGTTAAATCTGCAATCCCAGAGGTGTTACCACCATTCCTGATTGGCCCAGCCTTGACTAGTGGTGAGTCCATCCTGGAGCTGGCTGGTATTCCCCCCAAATGTGGGGGAAACTTCTGGAAGCTTCCAGCAGCCACTCTTGCAGGCCCCTCTCACCACCCAAACCTGGCCGCACAAACCAGCGCTGGTCCCTTCCAACCCAAACTGTTCTATGATTAAGACATCTCAAGTTCTTTCACATTTCGGTTACTTGCAGGCAGTAGCATAACTAATGACACTTGGTACAATATTGTAGAGTTAAAGCAAAAACTTCTGTGGAGAACACACTCAGGCATCTTTCCTGCACGTTTTGAATAGAATTTCCTCCTTTCTCACCTGAAAGATTTGTGATGCTTCCCCCAGAGACGGAATGTTTGCACTGCATTTGTTTGCCCAGTAAAGGTATTCTTCTAAATGAAAAGCAGAAACGAAGACTGCTGCAAGAGCCTTCTCTTCTAAGTTCTGCTCTATCATTCTGGCAATATGTATCAACATATAAAAAATGTTTGTATTTTCCTTAAAAATTTGTTGGTGAAAAACTAGACCAATATTATCCTTGTATAAATCACAGTAATTCTCTTGGGATCAAGCTTCTTTAACATTCAAACTATTTTCAGCTGAAGAATAGTTTGAATAGTAGAAAATAAGATGACAGTAATGAACATTCAATTAAAAAGTTGACTGTCCTCAGTCAGTTTGGGTTTCTTTGTGCTCAGCTTTTATATTTGCAAATATGGCCATATTTGGAAAGGGAGGTATTGTAAATTTGAAATAAATTATTTAATATAGTTTGATTGAAATAATTTGAAAAAGCTTCTATTTCAAGCAGTGCTTTTCAGTTTATTTTTATATGTACACTAAGTATTTTCTCAGAACTTCATGGTTTTTCTGTTGAGAGGGAAAAAATTTATAACCTTAAGCAAAGGGGTGATAGAGTATAGAAACTAAAGATATATTTGACATTTCTCTGGAATGCAGTTTTTTCTCTCAAATTTGGGATTCTCAGAGGGGATTCACATAGAGAAAAGTCTGGGAGCCAATTTCTTCCCATCTGTGACCATCACTTATAAGCAAGTAAGAAATCTCTGCTTTAGAAGCCAAACTTTTGTATTTGCAGTCCAATGCTGCTAGGCTGGAGTAGCATTGTCAGAAAATCTGTCAGTACCCTGAAAATGACAGTGGTAGGCACTGATGATCAGACTACAGCAAAACTTTCCTGAGCTTTAACAAAGCCAGCAGTATGTGCTAAACATTATAGTGTAAGCAATCTTCTGGCTATTTAGCACAATACAATGAATTTTAGGAATGCATTACAGAACCTGGCTCTTCCTGATGGAAAAATAATCCCTTATGCTGCCTGGGAAGGGAGAGAACAGTAAAGAATTTAACAGAATATTTTTGGGAAGCAGCAGCCTTATTTCTGCAGCATATTTTATTTGCTCCAGACTTGCAGTGGCAGCTTCACCACACGGCACCTCGGTGCTGGGTAGCTGATACGAGACACGACATTAAATACAAGATAGGTAGGAAGCCTTGCAACTGCTTGCATGTGGGATATGTCTCCATGTGTGACCACACTGAGTAGGTATTACCAGGGCTTTGGCAAGCATTTCAGACCCTTTGGTGCTTTGATTTTTTTTTTTCTCTATTGCCAGTTGGTTTCTGCTCCTGCCTGCATTTACATGTACTGTGTTCTACCAGAGAGCCTCTGCTGATGGTCAGGATGGAGTGTATTTTTCATTGTAGTGCAAAGGGAGAGATTTTGCATTCAGGTTTTTGCAATATGAATAAGGTTTAAAGCTCACCAGAGCTGTAAGTCCAGAGCTATATTCTTTCTGTATTACTGTAATTTCATTTTTGGGCAAGTACTTTTTCATTTCTCTCTGCAGTTTCAGTCAATTATTTATAAAACAATTCCACTTCTAAGTAAATATGAGCAGTGGGCTAAATGATATCCGTATGGTTTTGAAAGTGTATATAGTAATCAACAGAGATTTAATTATACTCAATTTTATTCTCTTGTTTTAATTACTTGTCAAATGTTACCTTAATTTCTGTCAGCTTCTTTTTGATACCTGTTCGGGCCAGGCAGAAATAGAGAGGTATCAGAAGAGAACAAAGCAGGATGCTATGTCACTTCCCATCACTTTCTTGTGTGTAGGTTTTGTTCATGAGGGTAAACACCTGTCACACAGAAGAGATGTAAATACTGCAGAATTTTCTCTCTTAAAGCTGGATGATTTCAAATATTTTATTTTGTTTGAGATGTTCAGTGGCAAGAGGACTATGTCATTCTAATGAGACTTCCTTTTAGCACCTTTGTTCATCTCCAGAAACACTAATCTCAAAGTATCAGACTTTTCTTTTTTTAATCCAGAGATAAAATAGCTTTCTGAAAGGCATGCAGCCTGCAATTAACTTTTTTCTTTACTTCTATGTTTTTGTGGAAGAATCAAACTTTCTAATATACTCCTGACAACCTGAGTCATTTGATGGGGTCCTTCAAGGTAAAAGGGTCATGAAAGACCACAGAAAAAGAAGACTTCTTCAAAAACCCTAAACCTTAACCTTTGCTAGAACTATATTTCTTTTACTTCTCAAGAAGAAACATGTGCTTCAAAATGAAATATTTCTATCATCTAGTAGTAAACTAGTGTCAAATAGGGAACTGGTGTAAAATTGCTCAACAATTCTGTTCTTTTTTAAAGTCTGCATTGGGGAAAGCCCATAAAAATGTTTCAATTTTTTTTCCCAACCCTATTCTTTGTTCCAGTTTCTTCTCAAATCTCTTTTATATATGAGATATTACTTGGGGCTTTTGTTTAAGTAGTACCCATAATATAAAGAGAATGTGGACCTAATTATACAATTATTAGGATCCACCAGATGCCAGCTATAATCCTACTAATGTGTTTGATTCCAAACAGCAAACATTGCAGTAGATCCTAATGCTTCACTGCAGCTCTGTCAGGAATGAAATCTCGATCCCATGGCCGGGAGTGGGGATTGGCTGCATTGGTGTCAGTGCTCAGACTCTGAGCTAATCATTATCAGCCATAGTGTCTGCTGCCTTTTCAAGCAGGAGAGTGACAATTATAGAAGTTCTTTTAATAAAAGGGAAGTGGTATAAAGAAAATCTCTATGACAACTATGGCAGCTTACCTGGGTGTGTTAATATACATATAAAGAACTATTGATATCTGTGTGAAATAATTTTACCCTTAAATGGAAACTAAGGAGATGAAAAGTGTACTAATCTATCATTAAAAGAAAATGAAACTTCAGAAGAATTTATGACAGTTTCCCTAGCTCACTGTAGCCTTGTGGCACTTGTTAGGAGCATTATTCAGGAGAGGCATAAGGGTGGCAACAATAATCAGGTGTGTGACAAGGCAATTGAGAAAAATGTCTAATTCAATTAGAGAACCAGCTGATGACATGAGGAACTTCAGAAGTGTTTTTGGGCTGAGCAGTGCCTCACCAGTAAGACAATTGGACATGCCTGGCATGCACTGGGCACCAGACACCACAGGCTGAAAGCAAGGTAGGCAAGCAGTGGGGTCTGAAACACGAAGGGTGTACACGAGTAGGAAATATTGAAATTAGGGTGATCAGGGACTTTCTGTGCTAACCAAACTGTGAAGTAACATGAAATGACAGAATGGCTAAAACGAGGAATTTGGAACTAAAATGCTTCACTGTTAGTTCAACAATGACCTAATGCAAGAGCAGCAGCAGTGAGCTGCGGGGCCACCAGGCCAAGTGTTGGCTGGCAGGAAAAAACCCTGTTACATGGTTTGACAGAGCACTGCAAGAACTGAGTTGTGGTGAAGAGAAAACATAAAAATGGGTGAAAAACTGAGAAATTGGTGGTAGGACCCAATTTTAATTCAGTGTGAGAATGCTGGTTTTCTTTATCGAGTTGTTACAGAAGAAATAAGAGGCAATCCTATGCTCTGATAAGCAGTGACTACCTAATAAGAAGCTGTTCAGAGAGAAAACTCTTGCTTGGTTCATCCTTTGATTAATTTCAAATTAAAGAGTAATACATCTCAGACTGTTTTTGAAGAAATGATTTAAAGACATCAAAGTAAAGAGCTATTCATTGGAGTCATTTGGACTGTAAAACTCAGAGACTTCTACTTTTGGTTTAAAAATGTTTGAAATTTGCATCTAAGCCAGAGGGTATAAACTTGTAAGGAAGGTTTTGAGGCCCAGGTTTGTGGTGTTAATCTGGGTAACGATCTGAAGGATTATGAAGGATAAAAATCCACTAGAACTTAGGAAAGAAGCCAATGAACAGAGGAAGAGGTCTGTTGTGGGTAGGAAAATTGTCTGCTAAGTGTGACAAGTGCCAAAGTCAAGAAGTCTTAGACTTGAGGAAAAAAAGTTAATGTCAATCAATGGTAAATAGTTCCTTTTCTATATTTTTAAAGAAGAGAAGTTGATGAGAGAAAGTGGGACTTGTATTTAATGTAAATGAGATATAGACCGAGGATAATCTAGTTTTGGCCAAACCAGTTGGAGTTTGGTGGTGGTGGTGGTGGGGTTGTCAAGGAAGCAACACAGTTCTTAATGAGAACAGAAAGTATGAAAATATAATCTTAGTAAAGCCAAAATAAAATAAAAACTTGGAAAGCTTAATATAAAAAGTTGGCAGGGATAAAGAAGGAAAAGAAAAACCTGAATAAGTCTTTTTAAAAAGGGCATGTGAAACTGTGGTTGCTGTAGTTCCTTTTTATTTTTTAAAGACCAGTAAAATTGTAGATGGTGCCAAAAGCCAGAAGAATAAAAGTTTTGTGTAAGAAGTGTAATGCATGGATGTGAGGATTGGCCTAGGTAACTACCTGTTTTTCAAGCTTTAATAGTATTCAGAACTTAAAGAAGGTATTTAGAATAAATAAACAAACGCTTCAGGAGATTGATTTAAAATTGGATAGCACACACTGAATTTACCAAAGATAAATTATGCCACATCTCTGGTGAATTAGATTATTCATGTAAAGGATTTTTTAAAATTTAAACCCAGCTTCAGTAAAGGAAGGAATGGCAGTAAATAAGAGAAAGCATTTAAAGTTGCTGAAAAATTCTAGAAAAATATGTTTTAAAAGTAGAAAGTTTTTATTGGAAGTTTCTTTAAAGGCCACCTTTGAATCACTGTTATAATAACACTGGAAAAAAAGCAGGTACAGCACAATTAAATTATGATGTCATTGTTATTAAGAGATCGACTTCAAAAAGAACAAATTTGATGATTGAGGATAATGGAAAGGGGAAGTCATTTAATGCCACAGAGCATGATGCTATGCTTTTGCAAACTAGTCATGAGGATTTCTTTTGCAAGACCTGTGCTGATCAATTGGTAATGACAACAAAAAGAAGAATCTATTAGCAGATCACAGGACAAGGGGGAGCTGGCACTGTGATGTGGGTTGCTGAAGGAAAGCAGTAGTTTGATGCACCTGGAGAGGTATTTCCAAAAGGCACAGCAAACTGCTAAGGTCGTATGTGTGACAGTGCTCCAAGTCATCTAAATGATTGCATGCTGTTCTTGTCCCTGCTCCAGCAATACGGCTCCAAATGAAAGAGGTGTAGGAAAAGGCTGCAAGGATTATCAGTGGGATGGAGAACATCTCTGCTGAGAGGAGACTCAAAGCACTCTGTGTGTTCAGCCCAGCAAAGGGAAGCTGTAGGAGAGCTAGATTGCTCTTTAAAAGTTGAAGTGAACACCAGACAAAACAAAACCCCTCCCCTGTTTAAGAGAAGGGAAAATATTGGCACAAGGACAAGTTTTGTATCATCTGGTCACCTGCAGACATTGGGCTGGAAATCTCTGAGGAGATCTCTATCCTTGGAGAAGGGAGATGCCAGAAATGCTGTTTGATGATAGAAATGGGAGAAAGATGCCAAGGTACTATTAAAATGAAGTATGATTAATTTATAAGCCAGATTGTATGATGATGTGGCTTGTGATAGCAGGCAATTAATTTTGATTTAGGAGGTTCCTTCCCACCCTGTGTTTGGGATTCATTAAATGATCTTTCCACCTGTCTCAGACTGCATCTTGAACATGATGGCATGGCACTGAGGGAACAACAATGTAATTTTCAACTGTGTCATAAAGTCAGGGGATACACCAGCTGAGATTTTTAAAGATGTTATGTCTGTTTCCTTGGGCTCTTCCTTACTGGTTATGACTTTGCTGGTCTGCTGCTTCTACATCTCCCTTCTGCCTCTTGCAGTTTTGTGGTGCCAACAGAGGTCAGAGTATGGCCAATTCTAGCCTTCCTTACATTGAGGAGTAGGTCTGAATTCCCTCATTCTCCTCAGGTTGTGGGCTTGCATCATACAAATCTCCTGACACCTCTGGGGCCGCAGGAGTGGATGTGGGAGCTGGAGGGAAAGGACTAAAAGGCCCTCGAACTTCCCCAGTCAATGCAAGGTGGGGCATCCCTTTTGGGGACCACAGCTGGGCAGGTCTGTGGCTCCTTCTCAGACATGCTTGGACTCAAGTGTGGCATGAAAGCTGATCTCAGAATGTGTTTCTGATTTATTTTTTGCAGCTTTCTTCTGGTAAACCCTCAGTTTTTCTGCAGTTGCTCAGTGGTAGGAACCTGGGTAAGCATTAATTTACTCTGCTGCTGTGCATTAGGAGGCAGTGGCTGCATCCCCATCCTGAAATATGTTTTAATGCTTTCATATGATTATGAATGAGATTACATTTATACAAACGGAAAGAAAGTATAAGTGAATATATCTTACAAAAATGACAACTAATTTTTATTGCATTTAGTAAATTAAAAAATGTAAATGCTGATGGTAGGGAATTAACACATTTTGATCCTTCAGCCTCAAGGAAAAAAAAAACATGCAGAAATGAGGTATGAAGAATAACCTGGGGTGTTTTGGGGGTATTTTTTAGGAGGTTGAATATTTATCATGAGAACAGGATCTACAGGGGGATTTGTGAGTGGGGTAAGAGTTAGATATTGCCTGTGAAAACTCATGCAGCTGGATTGTTTGTGAATGTATCTTTGCAAGAAATCTTTAAAATAAGGAACCTATCTACCAGAAAGTCTTTTCATTGTATGGAATTGTCATGAAGCTTTGACTCTAGATAAGGGAATTATAATGAAATAAAAGAAACATTGTTTAGTTGTCAAAACGAATTTGAAGTGTGACATGTGTAGGAAGAAAGAAACCACAGAAAATTGGATATTGGCTCCTTGAAATTTACGTATGTAATGTGATGACTGTGGATTGTCTACAAGAATCTATCCCTTTATGGTTGGTGCAATCAACTATTTTATTGACCTTTCTGGTTTTATGTTTTAAAGAGTATTAATATTAATGACACATAAATAAATACTGAAAGAAAAAAAAGCTTAGGAGGTATTTATTTGTAATTAACTTGATATTCACTCTATGCTTTTTTCAAGTTTTATTATTATTCTTGCTCAAATTTCCTAGAAAGTGTAAGAGTAGATTTGAAAATATTTTAGAGCATCCATGAAATAAAACACTTTTTACATTATAAACAAAATATCTAGCTTACTTTGATGATTAATATTTGCTTTTAAACAAATAAGAACTTGTCCCACACTGTCTGTGAATCAAAAATCAAATATTTTGGTGTGACAGCCTTTAATGATATTTCTCCTAATTACTGGTCCATAATCAGAAATTTATCCTCTGTCTCTTATACACATATTTATATATGAAAAGAGTTAAATGATGAAGGAGCATGTTTTAAAATACAGGTACAAATATAAGGCATTGTGCTTATCTTCTAATAGCCAAGCATTTGCATAATCACGATCCTATCTGCTTCACAAGAAATTAATCAGAATGGTATCAACTTCAGAGGAAATGTATGGAATCCTGATGTCAGCTCTGACAGCTGTAGAACAGGGAACAAGCTCAATCTTTTGGGTTTGATGTGCCTTTATAGAGAATAGCAGAGTATGTGATAATGACAGTGAAAATGAGCTTCTGTAAGACAACTTGTTCTCTCCATAATCTTGTTCAGTTCTGTGTAAGCTATCAGTAATTTCCAAAGATTTTTTCTAATTCTTTAAAGCCTTTATAAAATGGTTCAGGAGGATGCAGATATGTTTATGCTAACAAGTCTGAGGATCTAAAGTGGGGTGGATGAGGGTCTGTTTTATCACAGCGCTGGGACAGAGATGGCACTGGAAAGCCAAGGCTTTATTTGGTGATCTTTTTTGCCATTCCATGCTCAAAAATTATTCTTCAAAATCCAGATCAGCATTTTGTTCCTTCACAGACACTAGTCAGAAGAAAAATTTTCTTTTTCCCAAAGGGTTGAAGGGGAAAATGTGCCAATACTAAGTGTGGGGGGAAGGCCTGACTAGTTTCTGATAGGCAATGTGTCACCACTTAGACCCTGCTGGAGGCTGGGAGTGACTGAAGGAGTCATTCTGTGACAGCTGACAGTTGTGTAAACCAAGTTCATGCTTCGTTCAACCCTTGACAAATGCCTTGAATTCCAGAAACTACTGTGGTGGTTATCACCAACCAAAATGCCTCTGCCAGTAATCTTGCACTGAAATTCAAGAATGAGTGAATTATAAGGACTTAGATTTTCCTTTGCTACTACACTTGTAATTACCCTCCTCGCTGCAACTGAAAGCACCCATATGGATTTATAAAGAGTCATGGAATTTGAGTTTTAGCTGTTAGACTTACGGGAGCATCTCTCCATTTATGCTTCTCTGTGCAATTTTCCTTCTTGAGTTTTCTTAATGTGGGCTCACTGGCCAAAAGGAGACCCTCATAAGCAGGAACAGGAGCCCAAGTGAGCTGTGGGCCAGGCTGACAGAAGGATCTGACTCCAGGCATGGTCTGAGGGAGAAAGGTCTTTCCCTCTGCTATGCTTGCTCACGAGGGGAAATAATCTGTTGCCTTCTTAGCGATTGTAGGACCCACCACACACACACCTTCTTCCTACACTATGAGGTGACTGAAATGCTAAAGAAAAGCTTTAATTCACTTCTTTAACTAGCCCTATGCCTTATCTGCATGAGGAAATGTGAAACGGCAGCTATAATCCCCTCTCTCCAGGTGTGCATTCATATGAAATGAAATGAAGCTGTGCAAGTGCATGGCCTCTGCGAGCAGAGCCGGGGAACCGACGGGACAAAAAGCCCAGGGCCGCTGCAGAAATACCAGAGAACTCACACTAATGGTGTGGGAAACATTTTAGCAGCAGCAATATTTGTATTTAAGCAGCAGTTTACAAAGTTCAGGAAATCAGAACTCTAGAGAAAGGAAGGGCTTAGTAAACATATTTTTTTTTAAATGAAATTAATATTATTTTGAGATGATTATAAATAATTTGGAACAGAATGTGTTTCCAGTGGTCAAAGCCTGCTCAGGAAGGTCTATGGCTGCAGTTTGAAGGCAATTCCCCACGAGCCCTCTCGCACACCCCAGCTCTTTTTCCCTTCCCTGTGCCTGAATGTGGCAGTGATGGCAGCCCAGGCTGTGACAGGCAGGGGCCCTGCCTCTGCCTCTGCCCTCCGTAAAAGCTAAAGTAGTTCCATGTACTTTAATGGTGTCAATCCTGATTTACTGTGTCACAGCTGAGCTTGTAATCTGGCTCTGAAATAATAACTTGATGCAGACTTGAGTGAAAAAAGGTCTTGTGTAAAATCAGGAAAATGCTTTTGATAAAGAAGAACTGTGAGATTTTCGTTTTTTGTTTGGTTTTTTTTTTAAGTTTTGGGTTGGTATTTTTAATCTTTGGTAAAAAAATGGGGGTTTTATTTGTCTGATGGGTTTGTCACATCAGAGTAAAATAAAAAGAATATACAGTAAATAATGCTTTGGGCATTGTGGAACCAAATGTAAACAGTGTATTGTTTGTACTAGCGAAATGCTTGTCTTTTTCAACATCAGGCCACTTCTGATACACTTGTGTTGGCATCATTATACTGGGGTAGGAAGTAGTCATTTATTTATTCCCTTCTGGCATCCACAGGATTCAGAGATGAGCCATTGCCCTTCTGGATACATAATCCAATTCTGATGCTTTTGGTTTTTCCAGTAAAACATCAATAATTTGATATGCTTCTATTGTCTAAAGCGGTTTTGTCTTGATGAAAGACCTTTTAAGTGGGCAGTGTTTCAGAACAAGATTTCTCTTATGTAGCTTGTCATTACGTGTATAATACGTAAGTAAATCTTATCTATTAAATTAATGAGAATGTGGGAGAAGGAAATATTTTTGATCAGCAGTAACCAAACTCTGAGAACGGGGAGGAAAAAAAAGATGTGCAAAGAGCTTCAAAATACAGCACGGCATTGTTTGCAAAAAGCCTGCTGTTTCCTTTATGTCTGACTGATCCGTGCCAGAAGCCCTCTTGAATTTCTACAAGAATAGAGCTTCAGATCATCTGCATTCAGTGCCAGAGTCATGGCCCTGGAACCGATAATTGCCTCTGACAGGATTTAATTACCTTCTCCAGGACCTTTTCTCTGTTTGATTGGAGACCACCCCCCGCTCCGATCAAACCAGACAGTAATAACACGCCGTGGCGCCGGAGCCAATCCCGCGCGCGGCCGGCGCGGTGACCTTGGCGAGCCCGCGGCGAGGGGCGGCCNGAGGAGAGGAGCGGGGCGAGGGAGGAGAGGAGCGGGGCGAGAGAGGAGCGGGGCTGGCACCGCGCCGGGCGGCTCCGGCGCTGCGGAGCCCCGGGCAGCGAGCCCCGTGTCCCTCCCGGCTGGGCTCCGGAGAGGCCTCCCGCGCTCCCCTTCGGAAGCGAGCGGGGTGCATTTCCCTGTGCCGCAACCCCCCGGCGGCCTGTGAGGTTGGTGGGCAGCGTCGCTGCTTGGTATAGCATCCGGCTGCCCCTGTTTGTAATGTTAACTTGCTGTCGCTATGTCATTTAGATTTAACGTGAAGCCTAAATGTACCCTCTTCTTCAGGAAAGAAAACCGCGTTTCTTCAGCAGTGGGCTTTTGGAGGCTTTCGAGGTGAAATAGCTGGAGAACTTAGAGCGTGGTAGTTTTTAGCAAGTGTTTTCTCATTCTCAGAAATTAAGGAAAGTATTTCGTTTAATTGCACCTCGTTTAGCAGCTGAATGTCTTGACAGCGTTACTGCTTCGAGAGTTTAGCTGCGCGGAGCTCACCCCTCAGGTGCGCTGGGCAGCCGCAGTCCTTTGCCTTGGTTCAGAGTTACACGGGCCTTGGTGCGGGTCACGGGCTTGTCCCTGCTCCGCTGAAGCCAGTGGCCACACTCCGGGTGAAGCGGGGTAGGTCCAGGCTTATTTAGTGCTGTATGTGTTGCTTTCTCCATTTTCACCTCGAAGGAAGATGTAAATGCCACGCAGTGAAATGGAGGGCAGGGGTGATTTGGTGTCATGGTAACTTCTCCAACTATCGTCGGGCTGTACGACGATAAAATCCGGTGCTGCTGGAGGAACTGCATCTCACACACATCACCTTAGACAGCAGCGGGGGGTGCTGGTGCGATTCTTTTCCTTGAGGTTGCACTGAGAAGAGCAGCAGTCGCTCTGGTGAATGCTTTGCATCACAGTATTGTGCCTTCCAGTTTGAAAAGCCTACCAGGACAAACAGGAAAAGGGATCATGAACAGAGCTACAGGAGCAGTGTTAGTTGAAGAAACGAAAGCACAGAGGTTGGCGGGGGGGGGAGCTTGTACAGTTCTGCGTTCAAAAATCTACCCCTTTTTGCAAATCCCTTGTCTTCATTTTGCTACTTAACCCCGTTTTACCCTTCTGCCAAGTTTCCATACAACTGACTTTCCGAGATGTTTCCATATGCTCTCAACAGGAATAACAGAGATGCTTTCCTTACCTCAAGGTTAATAACTTCCATAGGAAAGCTCAGTTTGGTGAAAATAAGTAAATAAGTGTTCTTACAAGGCAGCATGTGTGTGTGACTGGTCTTGTGTAACCATGGGCCAGTTTAATTGAGAGTGATTTCAGCCTTCTGTGGATGGCCACAGAGCAGCCTCTGAGGTGAAGAGACATTAGAAAGAGAAATGTGAATGTGTGACTTTTTTTTAATTTGCTTTCAAACCGCTGCTAGTATCTAGCAAAGCATGCAGGCTGCTTGCATAGGCTGAGATGGCACAGATGCTCCCAGCTGCAGTGCCAAAGCTCTTCCCTTTTCCCAAAGCAAAGCACTGAAGGGATCAAACCAACAACGAACCGTTCTGAGCACAGGTCCCCACAGAAACGTGAAGGGAATATTCACTAGCCCCAACTCTGCAAAATTTTTAATTTCCAGAATGGACAGAGTAAAACAGAGTGAGAGTGGGTGGGGGTGTTGGGGGAGGGCAGCTGGAATCAGAGGAAAGTTGCATTTTATTTTTTTTCATTTGCCCAGACAGATTCCACTGTGAACATGTAATGGTTTTCACTGAGGCACTGTGTTATTTTAAGGTAAATCTGCTGACTTCAGAATGCATAATCAGTTTCATGATCGTAATAAATTATATCACAGTCATCTCTGGTGGGAAAATGGAAGGAAACACACAGCACAAGAGTTCCAGGACAGCTTGCTGGTTAGGATGCTCGCCTAGAAAACCATGTCTTTCTGGCTTTTTTAAGGAAATAATTTCAAGGTTAATTAAAAGCTGATTCCGAAAGCATTGTATGTACTCACAACTTAAGTCTGTCTGAAAGATACTTTTGAAATCGTCGCTGCAGTTCAGTTCTGCAGCTGTGAATTGGGAATTGCAGTACTGCTTGCAAAGGTGATGTGTGAATAAAATACATTTGAAAGCAACAGGAACCGAGGAGAATACCTTTAAGGAACTGGGATGGACAGGCAGCCTACACAGGCTGTGGTACTGAGGACATTTATTCGCTAGCAGCCACAGTTTAGGCAGCTCAGGCATCTCCCCCCGCCCGGCACGTTGTTCCCAGCTCTTGCTTTTGCCGCCACAACTGTTTGCACAGCAGTACAGTGAACTTGATCAAGAAATAGATCCAGCTGGTAAAAGATAAAATACATGCTGACTACATGGCAACACAAACGACTGTGCCAGCCAAAACAGTGGTTGGCACGTGGAGCCGAGCAAAGGCTGCGAGGAAGGAGGATGGAAGCTGCTTAAGCAACCTGCTACCAAATGCAAAATCACAGCCTCTTTATATTTTTCAGGTACCTTAAATGTTAATCTAGAACAGTGAAAGTCATGTTGTAATGCCTAAAAAGGATTGACTGTGGTCTGATGAGATAACTGGAAGATTTTTGTCACCGATTTCTATACAAGGAAAGCTGGGTGTCTGTTTTATGTATTAAAAAACAGAAGTAAAATGAAACAAAATATTTTAACAGTGGAAGTAGCTCACAAAAAATGACTTTGAAGTTGTACTGTTATATTTTGATTTTTCCAAAGAATATAATAGAAAAGTTAAAAATAGATCACTGCCTTTGAAAAAGACAGCTATAATTTTTTATAACTTTTCTTAGAAACTTGTGTCATATGTCTTTTCTAGTATTACTTTTTAATTACCACTGCCTAATTGTGAGATAAATCATTGTTGCATTACCCTTTTATATTTGAGATAAAGATCCTCATACTTCAGGTTTGTCTTTCCAGGCTTCAGTGGCAGTATACTAAAGATGAATTTCATCTATTCCATGTGACACAGGTTGTTTAACAGGAAAATGTTTTTATTAGAAGAACTGGGTTAAGGGTCCATCTGGAACCAATTGAATTCTCTAATGGCCTAACCCTCTATTTCTAGAGGGAGAGAGGAGAAAAAGCAGAGAGCAAATTCAGGCTAACAGTGTAGTTCTGCAGTGTGAGTTTAAGAACTTTCCCCTCTGCTCCCCCAGCCTCTTGTTCCTGCTCTCTCACTGTAATTTGCCACGTCTTCAGCTTTGTACATACAGCTATTTTCGTGACTTGCTGTAAATTATACTGTTCAAATAACTGCTGTTAAAAGTCATCATCAAAAAAGGATGGGGGAGCACTTAAATGGGGCAAATGAGGGAAGAGTAAATTGTGCTGTGAGAAAGGAAATGAGCGTGGGCCTGGGGGAAGCCCAGGGCTTCCTCAAGCCCTTGTCACTTGAGGTAGTCATCCCTTCAGCCCATATGCCATTTAATTACAGCCTCAGCCATAGACTCTGGTGATCAGCAGCCCTCTGTAGATAATCAAAGTACCCCTGTACCTCCCAGGACTGCATGCAAAGGCTTTATGAAGGATACATGAAGCAATGTAAGAATGGAAGGCTTCATAGTGCAGCTGGATTCAATGTCCAGTGATGATCCCAGATGTATTTCTGTTATTCCAAGTGGCTTTGGCTAAGCTAAAAAAGAAAAAAAGAAAAAAAGAAAAAAACCAAACCCAAAACATTTGCAATAACATTTCTTTAGAAAGGACTTCATATCAAAAAGGCATTGAAGCAGCAATTGTCCTGATGTTACATTGCTTATGAACCCAGAACTTGGCCTTATTTATTTTCGTGTTCAGGCACAATGTTATTAGCAATTTCTTTCTCAAGTGCAGAATGGCCTATAAGACATCAAATGCTTGCTAGTTGTCCAGGACAAAAAGGGCTGCAGTACATACATTAATTTATGTCCTGGGATTCTCCACTCTTTTGATTGCATTACTTCTGTAGTTTCCAAGCAGAGACTAAGAGTCATTCTGGATATATCACTGTACGTAACTTTGCTGCTTTTAGCAGATAAAATGTCTGCCAAAACCAGCTTAAATGTTTATTAGTGATACAGAAAACTGATATAGAAAAAAATTCTCCCAAAAGAAAATAATTTTTCTTTCTGAAGCTAGCCATTGAAAGCATTTTATTTCTAAGTCAGGTTGCATTATTAACTCATACCAGGGTGGACTGATAGCAAAATGTAGAGAAAGAATATTATGTTGCTATTAGGAAAAAACAACTAGGAAGTCTGAAGCTGTGAGTTTCGTGTATCTTGTGTTCCTTAGCACCACATCTCTGGCAGAAACAATATAGCGTAGGACATAATGAGAGGAAATGAACATAAAAAAGCGTTGATTGTAAAATATTAGTGAGTGTATTCATGTGTGTGTTTGGGGAGGAGATAGCTGTGCTGTTCACTCCTAGCCCACTCTGCCTAAGTGCACTGCACAGTTATTTGAAAAACCTTATAAAAAGATAAAGTCCTAAATGCAAAGAGCCTAAAAATGCATCCATATTGAGAAACTGTACCAAATTGATTATTCAGCTGGCAAAATGGAAATTTCGAGTTGCATAGACAGCTAATTGTGGCCTGCCTGTGGAATGACAGGTCTATAATTTTTAGTTTTGTGCACATTCAAAGCCAGTCACCTTGACACTTAACAGTCCATTATCTGCCGGCCACCGACCATATGATGATATTCAAAGAGTGACAGGTCTTTTCCATTACAGAATGATAAAATGCACTGTGCTTTATTTGGATAAAGCTGTCTTCAGAGACAGCACAAACCAAATGCTTATCTGATCCTTGCATGCAACAATGACACTGAGACACCTTTTGCTCCACAGGGCTAACCTGGTTTTTGTTGGATATTTTTTTGTTGTTGTTCTTTTGGGATAAAGATGAGTGAGATTGGTATTCCCAGTATTGTTTTCTAGAAGAACAGACAGGCTGGCATTCATATCTATGATTTCTTTCAGTATTAAATAAGACAGATTGCAGGAAGCATTGGGACACAGGTCATGCAACTACATGATTCATAGTCTAAGGAGAAATGTTTGGGGTTTTATAAAGAGATTGTTTGTTTTCAGCATGAATACAGAGCGAGGTCAAAAAACACCTCCCAGGATACTTGCTATAAAATAACAAAAAAACAACAAACCGCCGCAAATCAGGCTGAGGCTTGGCATTTGATTGTAACTCAGACAAGGGGCTGGATGCAGCCAGGGACTCTGCTGCACCCTTCCTGGGTGAGGGAAATGTGTCTGTGACTCTGTCCCTGGCCTGCAGGAAGAGCGTGAGGCTGGGGACAGCCTCTGTAAGAAAAACACAGCTGGGAGGGCAGACAGTGCTTGGAGGTTGTTCCTCAGGTCAGGGCAGTTCCGAGCCCAGGCCTCTCCTCAGGGTGATCCAGAGAGGGCAGGGAAGCTGTGCTTCCTGCGAAAGCCACAGTGTGCAGGGGGAGCAGGGGAAGCCTCTTCCCTTCCCCACGGGGCAGGGAAAGCCATTCCTGGGAGCACTGCAAACAGTTCGAGTACCAGAGCTCGCAGTTCTCCAGAACCTGTTGGGAGGTGGGCCCACACAAGTCATGAACTTTGTTTTGGCCTCAGCACCAGTTTCTGTGCCAAGCTGTTCTCAGTGGGTTTTATTTATTTATTTCTAAATGGCAGTTTTTAGTTGTGAATTCTGAATGTGTCTTTTGAATACGTATTTTTAAACTATTTTTGGAGTTTCAACAGAGTCAGGATTGTTTTTCTTAGCCAGCAGGGCCTGCTCCAGCTCCCAGGGACATTAGTGCAAAGATGCTGACTGATTCATTATGTGCTGGAGCAAGGTCTATAGGAGTAACCGTGCAGAGATGAGTTTTTACAAGACATAACTTTTATCAACACTTCATTTTATAGTGATCTTAAAATGATAAAAATCCTGTGAATTACAAATTTACAGAGCGCTATTCTTGAGCACTTGGAATGAGCAACGGTGACCCTTGCCATTGGAAAAAATGATTTGTGGATTTTCCAAATGATACACAGCTGTCATTTCAGTGTTAAATACTATTTTTTTTAGGTCCTTGCTTATTCCGAAATGAGTGATGATAAAACTACAATACTTTAATGATTTTTTTCCCTACAAAAATATACTTTTTATGCAAACTTGCATATGTACATTATGCTGCAGGTATTTATATACAGCTCTGGAGAAGAGGCTAATGAACAGAGCATACTCTGAAGAGAGCAGTCAGGAGGCTCCATTTGTTCCCTACATGCTGCAGTATTACTAATACACCTTTTACTCTACAGAATGGCTTGTACTTGGGGAATTGTGTTTCATCCAATTTTCTTGCAAATAATGAACAAGTTCCCCCAGGTTTTATTGGCACTATCCTGTGCACACTTTTTTGGTGTAAATTATTTATTCTGCTAATTTAACAGCAAACAGTCCTGGATAGTGAGCTTAGTGAGGCAATTTCATACATATTGGTTGTAGGTTAATTATTTAGGGATTGAGATATCTCTGGTAATGCCAAATAAGTACAGACCTAATCAGAGAAAGCAATTGAATGCATCTAGGTTTTCCAAATCTCAGATCATGCAACCATTATTTGATGGTCATTAAGTTTGGTGTTTTATTGTGAAAGATCATGAATGTGTTTTGACGTAGCCCACAAGTTAACCCTTGTAGCTCCCGTCCTTTCCCAGGCAATCGACTCTTTGATCCCTTTGAGCTAACCAGATGTTCAAATCCACACATTCTGTTATTCTGGAAATGGGTGTTTTTGGATATTTGTCTTGTGGGATAGCTTAATGGTTTGGAGGCTTTAGACATATGAATGCTGAAGAATGAACAGATAAATCATATTTAGGACTACAATAAACACCCTCTGCTGATTTTTCTCTGAGGTGGTGTGCAGACACACAGTGGAGATGACTTAACTGCTGTAATTGTCACTATTTTTATAGAGATATTTTGATGCTAATCCTTTGTAAAACATGAAACATCTCATGTCCTGTAGCATCACTATCCAGTGTCAGTTTACTGGGTATTGTGTAATTTTTTTAATTCAATGAGGAAAACAGTACTCTTATGAGGATTTTTCAGCTGCCATACCATAACTGTGTGATTCATTCGAGTGAGTAGAGTGAACTCTGAGTAGAGCCTGGGAAGACAGTGAAAGAAAAGCAGCGTGAAGAGAAGCCTGTGAGCAGTGCTTGGTGTGGATAACATGTTGATGTTGAGGCATAGTTGTTTCTATTCTGCCATCTTTATTTCTACAGCAAAATTACTGCTCTGGGCTGTGCTGTGCTGGGCTCCTTAAATGGCAAGAAAGAAAGCTCTGCTGAAGGGCGAGAAACTCTTTATCTTGTGTTCAGGTTCTGTGATCTCTTCAGTACAGTTGGAGGTGTTGGATTTTTTTGAGATGGGGTAATCTGCTCTGTAGGCTAGTTTGGGGGGGTGGAGGGTTGCTAGGGTTTGTTATTCTCTTTATGCTTGATTCGGGGTGTTTTGGTTTTTTTTTGTTTAATACATGTGTGGATTCCTTTTTAATGTTAAATTTAAAACAAACTGCAGATGGCAGGGAAGATTCGAGATGATCCTTTTCTTTTCCTAAGGCAGTTCATTCTGCAGTTTTAGGTCAGCCTTCACAGAAGTGCTTGCTCTCTTACAGATGAGCTCTACTTTCTTGCTTAGGAGTCTGTTTTGCTGGAGGAATAAGTAGTTCAGTGTGAAGCTTTAGGGTTCCCAGGCTTTCCAGGGTAACGTAGAGGATATGGTGGTGAATCATGGTTGTTTGCATTGGGGAAGGGATGTACTGGAACATTCTGCACTAATGGGATTTTCTTTAGCATTTGTGCCAGGTGTGCTGCCCTGGTAAGGGAGATGAGTGACTGGAGCTAGATCATTGGCAGAAGCAGGATGGGCTGGAGCAGCAGAATGAAGGGATCCCCAGCCACTGCCACATAAGGACATTCTGCCAGCAAGGATTTCAAGAGTGCAGCTCAACGTGTTTCCCATTCCACCTTCAGCTGATCTGAGATGCATCCTAACATATATTATTTTTCTCTATTTTGCTAGGTAAAAGTAAATGCAGTCATTCAAGGAGGGAGAAAATCTAAGCTGCACCAGATCTTCTCTGGTAAGAGAGTGTGCTAATTGCTAAATTCTCCAGTTGCTGGGATTTTTGCATCCAGGAGAGAGCTAACATAACTCATGATTCATGGAAGAATAGAAGAGAACCTTGGGTAGTGTTTTAATGATGGAGTGCGTCAGGAGGAGACTTGGAGCTAGAGTCTAATGGACAGCTTCTGAAAAGGTGCCCAAAAGGATGGGTTTGTCAAGGTCTGTGCAAGGTCCTAGGTGGCTGTGGGGGGAATAAAGAAATACTTCCAGCCATCAGCTTAGAGATCATTCAGCAGCTTCTCTTTGGTGGAACCATGGAAACTAAAAATTAAAAACATGAAAGGAAAGCTGTAATAGTTGGAAGAATATATGAGAAATCTTGGCAAAATTATGAAATAAAACATATACAGCTGTGCTAAGGAAAACATTTAACTCAATTTTAAAAGTCATGAGTCATTCGGATGTGTTAAAAGGCCAAGTACAGCATAGTATGTTTTCCCAGCAAAAATGAAGAAGGAAAGTTGAATCTCACTTCATTGTAGCAAGTTTTAATAACAGGAGTATGCTGCAGTTTTTCTTTGGTGCTGTCCCTGTGCTCAAATGTCCGTCAGTTTAGAATTGTAAAATTACACATGAAAATTGAAACACATAATCAAAGGCTTCAGAGTTACACAGAGTGAATATAGGAAGGGCTGAACAGGTTATGTGGAGGATTTGGAGTGATGTGCTAGTTCTTGTTGGTTTAACATCTTATTTTGTTAAGACAAGGTGCCAATCATGTAAGAAAAATCATCCTTTTTCTTAATTCAAGAATTATATGACCTGACAAACTGGAGGAAAAGAAAGATTCTCATAATACTTGGTTTCTGTGGACTATTCACATGGTGAAGCTATTTTTCCTACAGAGTTGAGGATGTGTAGGAGATTGAACAGTGTGATTAGAACTGAGGAATAATTTTGTGATACTAGTCTGGCCAGTGAGTGAGCACAACAAACAAAAGACTCAAGTTCATGAAACAAGTGATTTTCTGACTGTGATAAACCAGTTGTTCATTCCATATGAGGAAGAAAAATAGATATGGACTTAGAGAACAGTTGTGGATTGTTCTTTAAAAGCCTGCTAGTTTGGGCAAAATTTTTAAATATTTATTTTACTAGTAGAGATGGAGACACTTTAACTAGCCCAATGTTTAAAGTTGTGCCTGTATCACATATCTTGGAGCTCTGTAAAGAGCTACCTGAAACAGGTAAAGAAGCAATCCAGGTACTGAAAATAATCTAGTTTCTAATAGTAAGGAACTCAACAAGCCCTAATTTATCCTGTTCAAGGAAACACTGGGTTTGAATTCCTTATGTTGTCTTTCCTGCTTATAAATTTTAAATCATCAGTGCAGGATGCAGTGAAATTAATGGGTTACAGAGACATCTTCTTCTTGGTTGTGATGCTGCTTCTGGGTGAGTAGTCAGTAGGAAAATCCTGGATCCCACTCTGCTGCATTCCTTGTTTTGCTTTGCCTGTCTGAGCTGAGATGCATGTGCTGTAATGTGACATGAGATCCAGCACTGTATTTCTACCAACAGACATCAAGTTCCCCCTTCTCTTCCTGGCACTGGCTTGAAACTTTGAAGAGAGAATATTGTAGACAGCACAGCAGTAAGGATTTTAATCCTTTTCATAACAAAACTCAGTGAAAATCTTCAGCAGCATACCTTGTCTGCTAGGCTTTGTGCAGTAATTGCTGTTGTATTTCTGCTGAGATGCAGCTCCTCAACGGAGTGCAGACCAGTAAGGAATGGCTGTACAGAAGGTGTGATGCTCTCCCTTGTATTACCAAGCTGTTTCCCAGTTTACTTCTTGTCCTACCTAATGGCATGGAGACAAGGCTCACAGCCTGTCTGCCTGAAAAGGAGAGCACAGGGCTCATTTGGGTGCAGTCAAACCGATCAGGGAAACTTGAAATAAGAACACCTGACAGATTCAGGGGTTTCTGGGTGGAATGTAACCTTTAAAAGTCTCAAGAGAATAACACATTGTCTTTCAATGACATGTCTTTCAATGAGTTCTCTCATTTTCACATTGTTCTTTGGTATGAAATGTTTAACAAGGATTCCACCTGCCTGTTCCACAAGTAGGTCAGCATTTGATAACTGCATTAAAATTGGACTTTCCCAAATCCTCTCTCTCACTATAATCCTGCCTGTCCCTCTCAATTTTCCTATGTTCTAATGCACCATTATGGAGAAAATGTTGAGTCTTTTTTTGAATTATTTCCAAGTTGTCACCCACAATGAAGCTGTTTTGTTTTAGGTTTGGATCACATTTTTTTCCCAAAAGCTCCTGAAGATAAACATCACAGATATGATGCCACATAGGAGAGAAGGTTTTGTAACAGTCATGTAAAATTCCATATCTTTTTGTATTGTTCTGAAAAAAAAAACCCCACAAAGTGTTTTGGGCTTGTGAAAGTGTCTTAAAGAATATATTTGGAATATTTAAATGTATTTGGCAATTTAACTCCTCAGCCTAACATTCAGCTCATTTTCAGTGTAGCCTATCACTTCTGGTGTGACGTTACTGAAAACCTTCTGATTAAAGCCAGCTCTCTTATGCATACTTTACCTCTGTGACCTATGAGTAGCTTGAAACCATTTGAACTCTGTCTAAATTGGATCCCCCTGGTTGTAAGTGTTACTGCATGTCAGTTCTGTGTCAGTTGGATGGAAATCTTGCTGCAGAGGATGAAAGTTCACAGCTCAGTATTAATCTGCTGGGCAAACTACATCTAATGCCTTCAGTTTTCTTGAAATATAGCTTCTGATGACCTCTGACAGGTAAAATACAATATAGGATTTTCTAATAATCATTTTCAGTGTAGCTATTTAAAATAAAGCATGTATCATCCTTCCATACCAAATAAATGCTGTGAGAGACAAAATTAAGAATAGTGACAAGTGGATTATTGAACGTGGAGACTTTTGTTAATAAAGTATGTCTAGGTCCATTACTTCACAATTGTCTTGGAATAGGAAATGCAGATCCTGGCTTTGCCAAGGAGGCTGTGTACGGATGAACTGCTGGCTGGGATTCCCTTGATATCTCTTGGATGAGACTTTCAAATTGCTCTGTGAGCTTAACAGAAAAAAAATCCTGAAGCTGCATGGCTTCTGGAGCAGGCAGCATAAATCACTGAGTGCTGGTGGAGTCTGTCCCTAACTCACAAATAAGAACTTTGGATTTAGCACCAGCCACTGTAAAAGAGAATATGTATAGGTTTGTGCAGCTTAGATGACACCATCATCAACATCCTGTGTTACACAGTGACAACAGTGGCACCTTTGATCTTGTCACTGTTAGCGAGACTTCCAAGCACATTTTGTTTGGGTTTGCTTTTGAAGTGACCTTTTTGGGCTCAAAATCCAAGCCTGAAAAAGGAAAAATGTCTGATAGGTGCAGGTTTGTAAGTCTGCAACTTTCTCTCACTTCTGTTTAAACTAACAGCAAAACTCATACCCCTTTCAGAGCAGCAAGTTTGACTTCTAAATATTTAGTTATAATCTGAAAGGAAATGGCTCCTGCATTCCTTGCAAATCCCAAATTGTCTCTGAAAAGAGTGGGATTTGGTAGGAAGAAAGAAATCTAAGATTGAGCCTCTGGTTTGCAGGGGGATGATGCTGGTGCTGGGAGGGATGCTTTTTAGGCACTAGGCAGGAATCAAATCCATCTTTCTCAAAGCCCTGCCTCAGTGCCACTGAGGAGAGCTGACAAAATGTGCTGTGCTAGGCCTGAAGGGACCCTTTGGCTCTGTGAGAAGCCTGTGTGCTTCAGCCCTGGTTTTGAAAGAGAAATTGTAGTCTATCAAGAGTGTACCTACTCGACAGCATCTTTTGAGCCCTTCCAGCTCTTCTGATTCTGTAGCTACAGTCTGTCATTGCAAAATATTGCCGTTTGATAAATCAGATAAAATATCTCATCTGAGGACTCTCATCCTGTCACCCTCTTAGGGAAGTACAAAACAATTGTAATAAATCAGTACTGGTATGGCCAGAGGTATTTTAAGACTGTGGCAATTGGATCAGTTCTTGGACAGTTTAGGAGCATATTTTCCTGTTGTTTCCATTTTTAAACCCAGACTTCTAAAATCCTGACAGGCTGACTCTTTTTTCCTGTGAGTCACAAAAGGAAATAAATTTTTGATTACAACATGTGCAAGAGCCCAGAGCCCAAAACCTTGGAGTTCTCTTCTGTCAGAGGCTCTAAGATCTGGTGTTGAAGGATATTTATCAGATATATATCAGAAGGATATCTATATATATGAGGAGGAGCTCCCTGATATATAAATGGGTGCAGAGTTTGGGTTACACTCACCTTGGGGAGACCAGAGCTCACCCAGAGGCAATGCCACAGGAGCTTTCTATAAGTGCCTGTGCTGTACCTACACACGTCCTGAAATAAATACAGAATTGCAGCACCGGGACTCTTACAACAATGTAACAAGAACAAAGTATTTGAACACATGGAAATTAAGCAGCTTGCAGACTATGGCAATCTTGTGGCTGGTGGGCTTTAATCATTGATTTTTGCTTTGTTAATTTGGCAGTATTGAACGTGGGTAACTGCAGCTTTCAGATCCGACAAATACGTGGAAAAGAGCACACTAATGAAAATCCATCAGAAAATAAGGGAATGCTTCAAAGTAACCTGAGTGTGTGCAGGTAGATTGTGGACTGAAGGAATCAAAGCATGGACTGACAGCAGTGATCTCTTCCCTTGCTGTTCATTGGCTCACACTATTCATTTTGATAGAGACCCCAGATATGGAGAAGTAATTTACCCTTTGTAGAACTCCCATATGTGGGAAATTTTCTTTTTAAGCTTACAGAGGGCTTTATGACAGGCCAAACTTGAAAGAATAGAAAGAAGCAAACAACAGTGGATAAAGTAGTATGGCTTAACAGTTTTTGCATATGAAATAGCTGGTTAAAAAATCATGTATACTTAAATAGAAGTTTTTCATATCCACAGCTAATGTCTAATCTCAAAAATAAGAGTTTGATCTCAAGGCAGGCCAGCAGGTGTGCTCTTTTCAGTTTGATCAGTTTAACTAGAAGTGAAGCCGAGGATTTCAGTGGGATAAAGGTGAATCTATATCTTCTGCTCCCTGACCCAAACCCATAAAATCCTTATTCTGAAGCTTGGGCAGAAGCTTAAATATACATTTGTCCAGGTTTATTCTAGATTTGACCTTCTCGAGGCTAAGAGTTTGTTCTCAATGTTTTGAAAAAATCATTGTCAGATTATTAGCTTATCTTGCTTGTGGGTAGAGACACAAGCTGATCTGGAAAGGTTTTGTCTGGGTTTGTTTTAAAAGCTGAAGTGTTTTGTAGGCTTGGCCCTTTACTAGATATGCCACCAGGCTAGTGGAAGGTTGGAACTGAACCCATACTTTTCCCTTTATCTTTTGCATTGCCATTTTTGTATTTTTAATCTTTTCCTTTTCACTCCTCCTTTCCCGAGGTGAGACAGCTCGGGGGGTGGGTCACTGTGACAATGAGGTTGGTACAGACTGACCCTCTGCTTCTCTCAGCCTCTCCCAGCTACTGCCAAAGGCTGTGCTGTGTGCAAGTCTGAATGCACAACAGGAATCCACAGGAACCCTCCCCAGGGGCACGCAAAGGTACCCTGGTTAAATTCTAACTGAGACTTATTACTGATTTTATAAACTGTTTTTCTTTTAGAAGGCCCTTTTTAGAGTATGATCACGGTTTTAAACTGCAGTAATAACATCACAAAAGATGGAATTGTGGTCAATAGGTCTGAGGGCGGAAAGAAACACTGAAAGGAGGCTCCTAAACTGCATAGTTTGGGTTAACCAATGGAGAAAATGACTTTTTAACACAAAGGTTTTGCGGTCGCCTCACGGGAAATGATACCAAACCCCATGGAAATCACACCTAGATTAGTTTAGAAACTTGGATGTATTACCAGAAAGGCCTCTCAGGATTCCACTTCCCCTTTTTCTACTAAGCCTCCTATCTGTATATTCCCTAATAGAAAGGAATCTTCTAGATATTTGTTAGCACAGCTTTCTAATTAGGCTTATTGATAATTAATCTGAATAAATTCATGTGCAGAAATGTCTCATTATAATCCTTTCAAAACATGATATAGGACATTCAAGAGATGCCTGTGTTTGGTCATTTTCCATTTCATGGTTTCTGCCATGTGTATGTCATGGTGAGATTTAAGGTAGTTTAGTTAAATTTTCAAATTTTAGAAGCTAGTGCTTGGTATCCACTGCTTGATCTTAACATTGTCTTTTGTACATGAAAATGTTGATGTGACTGTTGAGAAGTGTGAGAGATAAATATTTTAATTTATAATAGCACTGTTTCTATAATTCCTGTCCTTTTTTGTTGTTGTTTTGTTTTGTTGTTTATTTGTGTGGTTTTTGGGGGGATTTTTGTGTTTGGTTGTTGGGGTTTTTTTTTATTACTTCCCAGTCCTTGCTCAGCTCTACAAGCACACTGCAAAGTGTCAGGAGGAGTAACATATAGCTTGCAGTCCATCATCTGCATTCCCTTCGCATTAGGTGTAACACTGGCATGAAAATCAGAGCCCCTGCTCCAATTTTTCCAGCTGTCTCTGTCTCCCTGTGATCTTTTTGTACAAATTTTCTGGCAAGTCTACAAAAATGCATGCTTATATCCCTTTCTTGGGCATACATACACATTTTGCTATCTCAAAACATGAGTAAAACTGAATAGAATCATTCTCTTTTTTTTTTTTTCAGTAAGTTGAGTGCGTTTACTGATGTAGGCAAACATCAGCAAACAAAATATACATATAATATTAAAAAAAATTACAATATCTTCTTTCTTTGTCCTCTTGCTCTGAGATTTCTATATATGTTTGCTTTGTTTTCATTCAAAATGTATGAATAAAGCAATATCAGGATTTTTCACTGCCATCTTCAGGTCTTATTTATACTTTTACAGCTTCAGAAATTGTTGACTTTTAGGCAATAAACGTCATCTTACTTCTGAGGTTACATTTGTTATATTTCCCTCAGTAATATTATTGTTTTAAAACGGTAATATGTTTTCTGTTTTCTATTTTGGTATTTTTCTGTTGCCCCAAGGGACTGGAGCTATAACTAGGATTTGCATTGGCCACGGTGCAGTTCTTATTCTGCACATGGTTATGGGTAGACAGGCGAGAGTGCCAGGGCTGAACATGATATTCTATTGGAACAGCTTGTGCCAAGATTCTGGGCTTGAACAATTTGGAGGAGACATGATGTCACTGTCTCTGTAAAGTGAATTTGAACAGGAAAATTGTACTGTATTTTGGGCATGTGTTTCAAAAGCAACAATTAAAATAATATCTTGTAGATTTCCTTAATTTTTGTATTTCCTCTCTGGTTTCACAGCCTTTGCACTGCATTGCTTGTGTCCTAGTGGTATTTCTGTTTCATTATTTTTCAAGCAGAGTTTGATGACACTGATTTAGCAGTTTCTCACAGTTCACTGCTCCAGTTTTCATCAAATTATACTTGTAGTTATACTAGACACTTTCATCATCAATTTCCATATGCCTCAAAGACATGCAGGGGCCAGTTTGCCAACACTGAACTCAAATGCCAGACAATAACTGGAATAGAGGATTTCTTTTCCTAGGGTGTCTGAAACAAAGAGTGTAGAATCCCTCCGTTCTTAGCAAGTGTTTTCAGCCTGGATGCATTCAAAATCTAGACAACAACTGCTGTGGAATATTGGTTTTAAAATGTCAAATCAAGGGATAAAAATTAACATTGACCAGAGATGATACCATTGGACCTTCGCCATTTCTCTCCAGAAACCTGTCTTACATTAGAGCACTGCCTGTGAATTTAAGGTTTGCTCTTTCCCCACAGAATGGGAGGATTCATAAACAACAGGAGCTGTATTTTTGGTACAGCAGAGTTTGATAATGATGATAATTAACACATAGTAAAGATTTTGGCTTCAGGCTCTTAGGTTTATGTGTACCTTCAGATCAGCAGTGGTACTGGGGACATTTAAAGTGACAAGGCTCCTGAGAATGACTGTGAAAATCTTTTCCTTCATTTAAGGAGTCTTGGTTGCTCAGATTGGAAAGATGTCCATGTAGGACCAACTGACACCTTTAAAAGCTTTCTCTTATGTTCATCCTACAATTTTCTATAAAGCAGCCACTGTTCTGACCAAAGGGAATCTGCATTCCATTAACTGGAACTAGACGTAGATTTGCTGGAGACCACAGTTCTTTATGTCTGTCAAAAGCATACAGTTAATTATGTAAAGCATGAAGTGAAGCTCTATTTGTTTAGATGTAAAGAGGTTAACTCTGAGCAGCTGTTGACAATAGTCATCACCATCACCAGATGAATTTGCCGGGAAATCTGTAGTCTTCAAAAAAATGTCTTCAAGATAGCACAGATAGAAGAGGGAGTAATACTCTCTCTTCTGCACTACAGTGTAAAATGCTTTACTTGCATTGAGAAATAAGATCTATTTCAGTTTTGCAATTTGCTTTCCGTGTGGAATTTTGACTGATTTTGAGAATTTCATACATAACTTTCCATGCAATAGTGACCTTTTCTCAGGAATAGAGAGAAGAATTTTTCTGTCTGCAGGAATTTCAGTTTGTGGAGTTTGACATTTGAAAAATGCACTCAATGTGACAGAAAACCACTCCACTGAATCTTCTGTCTAAAGTCAGATGGACATGAGTAGGGTTGGAGTGTAGACAGGAGGCCATCAGGTATCACTGTGACTCCTCAGACTCACGGGGACACAGTTCATGTTACATCCAGTGTGTGACCAGGGTCTGCCACGGGATAAGATAATCTATGTGATGAAGAGGAAAGGGAGTTAAGTAAGTTAAAGGTCAAGGAAAGGAGAGGTTTGTAATACACTCTACTGTACTACTAATGCCTGTTTTCTGACAGACCATCAAGTTTTGGAATTATTTGCTATAATGGGCTTGGAGTGCCTGAATGGCAGGTGAATGAAACTGAAGGTTTTCTCATGAATTGGCTTTGACTCAATGCATTATAAACTAATTAAACAATAAAACGATCACTTGGGGGAAAAGGCATCCACCTTCTTCTAAACAGGTAAATTGTTGTGCAATAAATAGGAGTTAAAACACCTCACATTACTCCTACAGTTGTGTATTCCCTGCCACAGCTCATTGACCAGAGCATGACCCCCTAAAACCTTTCCTTGTAGTGTGCCCTGAGCCTTCAGCATCTGGGAGTTCCTGCAGTGATTCCTTCACAGTAACTGCTCTCCATCAAACAACACTTGGATCGTTATGTACATACAAATCTGAAGTCACTGCCTGCTCTATTATGAAGAAATAAATCACCCATGTATCCTACTTAATTCTGAAAAAAAGAATGTTCAGTGGAATGTTCAGAAAAAAAAAAGGAATGATTTCTTCTCCAGGTACCTTGACTATCAGTTACATTGGGAGTTTTTAGAAGGACAAACAATTCCAGCTGGGTTTTTGCATCAGTTTGTTTCTACAGAGGGCAAGTAGGAAAATTCCAATCAAATATTTAATTTAATTTAATTTAAAGGGGCAAGGCAGCAGACAAGCCTTATCCTGTGACAAAGTTCTGGTCCACTGAATATAAAAAGACTGCCCAGAGGACAACTTGTGATGTTTCCTTCAGTAATCTTACCTGATGCTCTATCAGCAGAATAATGACATGCTCCTCACTCCCTGCAGATTCTGAAGGCTCAAATTTAACTTCTTTTGACAATTGTAATTCTCCTCCAAAAGCTAGTGTTTCTACAGAGAGGCCGTGGGTTTTTTCTGAAGATGAACTTGTGTTCAAACTAGTGTTTGCTGGAGTGTTGAACAGGTTACTGTTCCCTGTTTGTGAGGGAAGAAGCCAGATAAAATTTCATTATGGGCCAGGTTACGAAAATCCAAAGCCATAAGGTTTGGGGGTTTTTCAGCTTTTAGGATTCAATTAGCTGCTAGTACCAATCTGCAATTTTCTAAAGAAGCTCTAAGAGCTAAAAAACCCAATTTGCAAAATTGGAATCCTGTTGTTTTGGATTTTGTTTGTTTGTTTGTTGTTTATAAGTAAACAACTTCTTTTCCTGTTTTTCTGTTGTTTTCATGTTGTTGGCCAGCATGCACACCAAATGCTCTGCAACTTATGGCCTACAGGTGAAAAAGAGAGCAATGGACAACTTTAAATCTATCCAACTATATTCAGCAAATTTGGAATGTTGTGGGGCTCAGTGAGGCATGAAGCCTAAACCAATGCAGTTTTCTTCTGTAGTCTTCTGTTCCACAGTTAGGGAAGAATTTCTGCTTTAATGAGGGTTACAAGCCTGTTTAAGATACAGTTTTTGGCAGAACTGCACTGGTCTGTGCTGACATATGGTGAATCCAGTGAATTTTGGTGTGGATTGCTACCAGTGGCCATCCACTGGATCAAACTGTACTTTCTTAGAATGTTAAGAAATTAAAATATGCATTGTCTAGTACTGTACCAGCATGCCCCATGTCTCTGCAGGCTGAAACTGAATTGTCTGCAGTGCAAATGAGAACCCTTGGTGCTCTGGTCTTAAAATGGCTTAAAAATCCAGGAAATTGAAACAAACAACCCAAACCCCTCTGATACTGTGTCCAAAGGAAAAGATAGTGTGGAACGCAGGCCTGACTCTTTCAGGAGCTGTAGCACACCCTGTGCCAGCCTTGGCCCTGCAGACTGAGGCACTGTTGTGCCAGCACAAGCATTCAGGAGACTGCTGTGGGCTAGGCTGGCAAAATGGTCTGCCTCAAAATCCTTTCTGACCTTTTGGAAGGAGCCTTTTCAAAAACCAAATTTGTCCTTCATGTGTGGTTTGCATGTGTTAGAAAGGGGTTTTGTTTTGTTTTGTTTTGAATTCCTTTCTGAGTAAAAGATCTCTCAAAAATCCTGTTATTTAAAGAATGAGTGCTCAGAGGTGGATTTTAAATTATACTTTCTTGCACCGCTTTACAGATACTTAGAAAAGCTTTGTATGGAAGGAAAGAGCAAAATTAGGTAGGTGTCTGTAGCTCAGGGTGTTGAACTACCCTGTGTGTGTCTCATAAGCTGTTAGCTCTATCCTGTGCTTGGCAGAAACTGGAGACAGTGATATCTATGAAATGTATTAAAGATGACATAATAGATTGTGAAGAATGTGTGCGCTTTTCTTGATACTACAGTGTTTTATAATTTTTAACAGGCATCTCCTGAATCTGTACATTTGATGATACTCACTTTGGATTTGTAAAAGTGAACAAAAAAAATCCAGTGCCAACTCTGAACATGACAAAAGTTTCATGTATAACATACCCTTTTAATATTGTAAATAGGAAATACTAAGGTAAAGAAAAGCTGTTTGTTCACTGTTTTGAATATCACCCAGCTAGAAAAATCAGTCCTGTGACACCCAGAATAAACATCTCATTTACTTTTTAGGTTTGTGAATTTATCCCTAAAATCCTCTTGTCAAGTGCGTATTTATAGATACATGTTCCAGACATAATACAGATATTTTATTTTGTGCACTTGCATTTCGATGCTGCTCTTGTGAATTAGAGCAAAAAGGCAATAGAATTCAACTCCTTTCCTCAGAAAACCCTTTAATCTATTTAAGTAAAATATTTTTTCCTTCTTTTAGCAGCTCTGGGGCCAGCATATTTCTAAAGTGAGTACCTCTTCGGAAAGCATACTGAAAACAAGTAATTTGTTAAAGGGAAAAATTCTGTTGTGTGCTCTTAACAGAAAATGTTTCAGAGTTCATCAAGTCATATATTAACAACAACGCTCCTGATGACTGTGTTACAGCTTGGTGCTGTTCCTGAGCAGGTAGTGTTGTAAAAAAGATGTGATCGTAGAAGCAGGTCCCACTCTGCATTCGTATAAGCAAAACCCAAGTACCACTTTGAGGCCACAGGGCTTGCAGTGCATAAGGACCAGTGAGGCAGGTAAATGCTCATTTCGGTACCAGGGCCCTGAGACACCAGGGTTATGTCTGATCTCTCACTAGGTACCAGAGAGAAGGTCTGTGAGCTTTCTAATTCCAATCCCCTACCCAGGCTTCTACCCTGTTTCTCCCTCTGTGCTAAAAGCTCCTTTTTGTAGTGCACAGGGGCTCCAGATGTGTGAGCACACAACTCAGGAAAAGTCCTGCTGCTGCGGCTCTGGAGAAGGGAAGCAGCAGGTTCAGGGTCCAACCTGCTCCCCCTCACCTCCCCCTCCATGTTTCTGTACTGAAGCTGGCCCTGGTACTAGGGAAGCTATCCTGTTCTCTCTCTGCCCTCGGTTGCTCATCTCACTCTGTGTCTAGTCCCAGCAGGAGGATTTGTGCAGTTGTGAAGTGGATTGGATGAGGAGAGTGACCGACACCAAACCAGAATGTGCTTCCCCGGTGCTGAATGGATCAGTTTCCCAGGTGGGCTTCCCTGTTCTCAAGAGGGCGAGTTCAGGGACACAAGAGGTGGTAGTGGGCTGGATGCTGGATTGCTTATATTACAGCTGTGTCAGAGTAAGTCAGCTAAAAATATTTGTGAAACTATGGCCTCAGACTCGGTTCCAGGAAAAGTTTCCCTGGAAATGTTGCTTTGATTTGGTCAGGAGGACGACTCATCTGTGGGCCATTTTGCCTGAAACAGGAATTTTCCTTTGGTGGTTCACTGTCTTACTTCTATCAAAAGGGATAATGACAATAATAAAAAAATCGAGACGGAAAGGGTAAATTTGAAAGAAAAGTCTTATGCCATTTAGCCTTTTTCAGGTTGATTTTTCTTAGTTTACCATATTTCTGAACAGAACAATCCATCCCAGTGGATTTCTGCCTGGCAATAGAGGGGACCCCTCTCATGGCTTTCAGCAACAAAAAAACCGCAAACCTGCCTACTTGCCATGCATATCTGAAGAGTCAAAAGTTACTTAAAATATATATGTCACTAACTTACTATTAGAGGCCTGCTATTTATTTTCTGTCTGCTCGATTATTCAAAAATATTTGGATTTTTTTCCTTTTCTCCTTTTGCTCATTAAAAAAAAAAAAATTCTCCTCGACGTAATATGTTTTTGGAAATCTCCCCTTCCATTTGCTGTCTTGAAAGTAAAAGAACAAACACGTCTAATCTGCACTTTGTTACTGTTGTAGCTGTTGACACAATTGCTGTGGATTTGGTGGGGGGCAAGAAAAAAGGGAGAAAAAAAAAAAAAGAAAAGAGCCACTGATTCTATCTTTCCACAGAAAAGCCCCAGTTACCCTAAGACAATGTTCGGCCTCAGAGGCGAACCCTGGTGTTTCTGATGGCTGAGGTGAGCTTACCTACAAAGGAGCAGGGCACCGCATTAACACCCAGTGACGAAAGCTGCGGCGGAAGATGCGAAAACCAGTTTCGAGGATTTGGGTTTCTTAATTGTTGCTGTTGTTACTTATTTATTTTGTTATCTCTGTGCACA
>VZTN01012405.1:10941-26204 GCA_013400515.1 Erpornis zantholeuca
CTGAAGCAACTCTTTATGTAGGGATCTGAGAATTTACAATTTTATGTCCATCTGCAGCTTTCTGACCCTCTCTGTTAGCCTGGTCTTCCGGCGTGCTGCCCATTGCTTTGCAGTAAATACCTGTGCAGAGGAAGCAATCATCTGTTTATATCCACAGCATTATGGAAAATGTCATAGTCATGACTCTCATCTAGTAATAGTTTATTTCCACTCCAGATACAAAGAAGTTTCCATGAAGTTTCTTGGCTTATTTCTGATAGATATTTGTATTTAACATAGTATTTGTATTCAGCATTGTGAGGAAAAAAAAATTGTTGTCAGAAGGCAAGAAATAGTTAAAATTACCTTCCCAGCATTAAATGAGATTTGACTGCTATATCAAGGAGCTATATCAAATTATATTTGACCATTTGAGGAACTCACTGTTTAAGTCATACATCATATAAAGCACTACGAGCCTGGTGCTAAGAGCTGTCAATTTGTCACAAGCAATTTGGGAAAAAATGAGAGGATTTGATGTGTCACATGCCTAAACTGTGAAAGTGATTGAATATATACAGAAAAGATGAACGCATATTTTAAGTAAAAATAGATCCAAGTAAAACTGTATTCATAGCTTGATTAAGTAATGGCATTTGAGAACTCAGATCTTTGTCTAATGTAAATCAACACTTTTACTATAATTCTGCACAGCACAAGCACAACATATTCCTTTTTTAAACTTTTTTTTTTCCTACATAATGATTGCAGCCAGCTAGCAAGAAAAAGAGTAAAGTTTACAACTCTGGTTTTGTGAAATTTGAGGAAGTCATAGTGGAAATCATTCCAAGAAAATAAATGGAGCTCCTAATCCCCCTGAGCTCAGTAACTAAACTGAACATTTTCACTGGAAATGCATTGGCTACATGATAGATCTGACATTGTAACCCTATTAACAATAAACCTAATGGTTATTTATGGATGTGTTGTGCAATTGAACTAGTTTAACACTATTTGGAAATACCTCTCTACTAGTATACTGCTTATATTTGAAACCTCAGCCACTTAACACAACAAGTCACTTGTTTCTTTGCTGTCATTAATTCGGGAAGAGGGTTTCTGCTGTCCCTGAAGTGCTAAGGTGAGATTACTTACTTTTCAAGATGCCTGTCACATCCTGCATACTGTGACTGTGGAATACCTCTCCCTTTCCTTCACCCCAACTCATTTTCTATCTGCAAATTTTAGTTTTTCTTCAGTGTTCAGATTTCATTAAAAAAATACAAAAAATAGTTTTCTTCAGTCATCAACAAAATAAAATTAACAAAGTTATCAAAGTGAAAAGTCTTTTAAGACCTATTTATTTATCAGGCAGTAAAATTCAATATTGTAAACACAATTTATCCTTGTGATAAATTAGGTCAGGCTGAGGTTCATAAATTTATTTTTCACAGAACCCTGACCCTGATGATGTTTTGCAAAAGAACAGTCTTCCTGAAATGTTTTTACTCCATTCAGGAACTGTCTAATGGATTTCAGAGCACAGTGATCATCAGCACTGTGATAACAGAAATTGTGTCTAGTAGTATTTTTACCTATAATATTAGCAACAATGGAAATAGTGTAGTAACAATCACATTGCTCTGTATATATTGAAGATCATTGTGTTTCAGTTCTTAGTTTTTTCTTGGCTTTCACTAGATTCAATACTAATATTCAACAGGCTGAGAGGACAATATGATACATGAAATGGGATGACCTGATGATCAAAACATGGTATGATATGATGATATACTGACTTATTCCTGTTGAAATATTAAACTGAAGTCGTACAATCTTTTATCAAGCTTATTGTTGTCCAAAACTAGCAGGGAAATGGATGACTGTAGATTACTTACCTTATTACAAATAACAAAATATGGAAATTAAAAATACAATAATTAAAAACTTTGAGAAAAAATAAATCAAGCTAGAATTCATTCATCACTTTTACGTAGTAAGAGAAAAATACATACATTTTCTGACAGTGTTGCTGGCTCTATCTTAGGTAAACAATACATTGTTTACAGAGAAAATTTCTGTTGATAAAGCAAATTAAAGCAATCACAGTTAGGAACATTTAGACCTGGACTTTGAGCTGACACTCCACTTCACTGATTTTGTCCTCTTTTTTTAAACTCAGCAACAGATAATAGAGCTGGACAGTCATCCCACATATTCCAGATAGGCTGAGGTAGCTAATCAAGTTCCTAACATTTTTAAAACCCAGAGTAGCTGCAAGTGAGCTAATGCACTGATGATATAGAGACAAAATCATTAGCACAGCTATCCAAGGGTCAATAAATGAGAACTGCTGCGTCCTGTGTGTTTTGAAACTAATCTGCCTAATTGGGTCCTGGAGCCTCACTTCAAAGATGCACTTTTGTTTCGTGATAAAAGAGATGTAATTACTAAGTGAGAGATTGGGTCAGCCTTGATGAGGAACAAAAAGAAAACCAAAATGGCTTGCAAGCCTATCTAGTGTCTTTGTCACTAAAGAAATTACCAAAATCTCTGACTTTTTCAAGCTTTACCAACTTGCAAATATTCTTCCTCCTCTCCCAGTCATGTTGCTTTGCTTTCCTGTCACTTTTTCCTTTATTTTTGAACTTCATCTTTAAAACTCTACAAGTATGTGCTGGTTTTCTACAATATCTCAGATGTGGAGGAGAAGTAATGGTAATTATTGCTTCCTGATGGTCATTGTTAAGAATCAGATTCTGCTGCACCAAGTATGAGAGTATAATCAAGAATAAGAGTATAATACAGGAATCAACTCTTATACACATCTTCAAATAGGATTTACGATATTTAATTTTCTAGTTCAAGGTTTTTTTTCTAGTACCTACTTTTCTTCTCAGTTTATTCTTAGGCATCTTCTACTACAAAGTTCTTTCTAGATCTTCTATGCCACTGGAATTATTTTCTCAGCAGTAAGTGATGTTTTATGGAGATACTGTGATTATTTGTTGTTTGTGTTTTCTTCTTTTCTGTTTTGAATGGAACATTATAAGAGACAAATCACAGAATTCACTTCAGCCGCTTTTACAAATTCAAAGGGGATAAAAAAGCTTTTGTTTTCACTTGTTCCTAATCCTTTTTCACTTGTCACTGGCACATATAATTGATTGCAGTGTAGGCAAGAGTTGAGGGGTTAGAGAAAATAGAACAAAGGTGACTTCCATCCATGTACTGAACTCGAATCTCTACATCAACAGTTCAAGTGTGTTTCCCATCACTGGTCTTTGCATCACCCCTCATAATTTATCCAATTCAAAACAAAAATATAAGTCATAAATTAATTTTAGTGTCTCTTAAGGGAATTTGTGCTTACAAAGTATAATTTGCTTTCCCTTTGTAATAATCGGAAAGAATTAATTCTGAAATTATTACCGAAAAACATGTGAATGAACTATACTGCTTATTTAAAAAGGAACAAGTATTTCTAAATAACCCCTTGAGAGATGGCCTTTGTTTATTATTGGTATGAATAATGGAACATTGTCTTGGATGTTGTTCTCAAAAACACCCTAAAAAACACCTCCTACGCAAAAATACTTTTAGTATAAAATGCCTTCTATTAAGCTAATTAGTGAATAAAAGATCGACCAGTTCAAATGCAATGAGGATTTTGCTTTAATTTTAGTGAACTACAGTTATATGAAAACAGATGTTGCTTTACACTTCATCTTCTCTCACCTATTGGATCAATCTTCAGTCTACATTATATTTCAAGACTGTTTTTACTTCTTTTGCACAGTTTTTAACTGTTCTTTTCTCTCTTCTTGATTATTATTATTGACTCTAATCAGTCCCTGAAACTTTTGATCAGTATAATGACGTATACATATATAATGGAATCTGAAAGCTGTTACTTTTAAGGGTTAGTAAGAACATAAAACTCTTTAAGGATACATCATGGCATACAGGTCAAGTATGTGTAAGCCGGAAGTGAAAAGTTTATCAAAAAGGAAAAAACAAAAAGTCCTATCTAGAAAATCTGTAAAGAATATCTGTTCTTATCTGACACTTCAGGAAATGGGCTAATCTCCATTAGAATGTTAGTATTTCTAGGCACACTCTTTTCTGTCCCAGCAGGGCTCCACATACACTCTAAAATATAAAATCTTGATTTACTTTGAGAAATGCAGTCTCACTAGTTGCATTTGATGGGATTGAGAAAATCACTTTGAAGGCAGGAAAAGAATATTACATTTACAAACTATATTTCTTCTTTTAACTTATCTAAAGGCTATGTGTAAAAGGTATGGCACAGACATATCTGTACTCGTTAGCCAGACTGATTTGTGGAATGATAATGAGATCTCAAATCTGTGGAAAAAGGGGGTCCTAAACCTTTACTGATTCCACTATAATTGTACTTCCCTCAGTTTGGAGGAGTGGAAGAAAATGGGAGGTTTCATGCCACCATTCTTCGAGTGCTTCTGCAGACGCCACTTACGTTAACCAGAGCCTGACCTCATGGGGTGCTGGAAGATCCATCTCTTTGACCAAGAAATAGCACAGAAATGCCATGATGGGGGAACTCCAATGCCTCAGTCACAGACAGGAGTCCCTGTCCTGGTCTCAGGACTATTTTCCAGTTTGAAAAAATATTACTAAGTTCCATCACATGAGTAGGAGCTCATTTTTGTGCTATGGAGCATCTGCAGAATCTTCTGACTTGCATTTGCAAAATTTAGTGTTATTATGAAAAATAAATTTCTTTTGTAGGTGTTAAATATTTATTTACTACCCTGCAGCCATATTATTGTGGTTCTGTCAGATCTTGTAACTAATGTGTGGAAGGAAGGAAAGGTGCAGGCATTCAGTCTTAGGACTCTCAAGGAAAATATGCAAGATATAGGAATCAGTACTGGCAGTTATTTAATAACGTTTCCCTTTGAGTCAAAACATGAAAAAATCTCCACTTGGTGCTGAATTAAATGGAAAAGAAAAATAATTTACTCAAAATAGTAAGGGCTAATAATTTGACCAACCTATCAGTTAAGGGAGTACCAATTTTTTGTTCTGCTGTTTGTCCCTTACATGCAAGCAGAGCTGGTTACATGTTAGAAGACATTCCTGAAAATATTTTCTAAGACTAGATCCAATTAAATGTTTAGGTGCTTTCAAGTTAAACGGGCAGCTACTGTGCCTTTAAAGTATTCTTCCTTTCCAGAGTTGCCATCAGACTCTAAGCTTGTCAGGCTACTGAGCACTACTCTGTACTGTACCTCAAGGACTGCTTAGAAACTGGAGCCTGAAATTCAGAGGATTGCTACTTGTTGCTAACTTGAATTTATCTGGAGGGGCTTTTGTTTGTTTTGTTGGGATTTATTTGTTTGTTGGGGGGGTTGTTTGGTTTTTTGTTTGAGTTTTGTTTTGGGGGTTTTTTTATGGCAATTGTACAAGAAGTTCGGGGTTTTCCTCATGCTTTTCTTATTACCTAAAGGGTTGTCAATGAGAGTGATACTCTGGCTCAGAATTGTAGGGGAAACTAGAATTCAAAGTTTTGCCTATTAAGAAAGGTCCTTAACTTCCAGCAGAAAGACTATCTAGTGACTGAGAATGCTTTCTCTCTCTCCTGTGTAACTCTGGAAATGCTGAATCCTTGTCCTGCTGGTAGTAGATGAGAAAAAAATTCTATAGTTTTATATTAACCATTCCCTGCCAAAAGGACTCTTAGATTTTGGTCTGCCAGTATGCTGTTGTTGTTTCATTCAATACCAATATAATGCAAATTACAGAAGTGTTTGAGGATTTGTGCCTAGTAACATTGAAGAGAGTCAGTAGTCTAACAGTTAAAATGTAGTTTTTCATACTATTTCCTGGGCAGGAGACTATCCAACCTACTAAACCTTTTTCTGTCAGAAATACAGAAATATGATTTTAGAACCCTCCATTTCCCTCTAAAGTAGGAAAATAAATATATACTTAATACTTTGAGAGTCTAATCATTATGGTGTGTAGACAAGTGTACTAGTTTGAAAACAAACCAGTGGGAGATCACAAGTCAGAATTATAATTTGATAGGAAAATTAAAATAAATAGAATAGTACAAGAACAGTGACAGAGTCAGGATACAACCTGACACCCTGTTAGTCAGGATGGTGGTAGCAGTCCACATTAAGTGGTTCTGTTGAAGCTGTGATTCTGCAGAAAAGGGGTCTCATGCTCACATGACAGCACAGTGGTAGCACTTGTGCTCTTTCAAACCCCAGATTATATCCAGGTGAGAATGGTTGGCTCCTCCCCGCTGGGCAGAGCATCTCACAGTGGGCTGGTGTAACTCTGTGAGTCATGCTGTGGGTTCTTGATTGCTCATTAACAAGCTTCTGAAATAGTATAGGTATTCAAAATTATTATTAGGCCACAGTATGGAAATTATTTTTATGACCAGATTTATTTTTGTTGGACCTTAGAGCCTAGCACTTTTAATTCAGAATGTGTTACAAAATAAACTTTACAGATTAAGCAAGGAAAAAAAGAGTTTCTAACAAGGAAAAAATAGCTCATGAAAAACAACAGAGCTTAAACTGAGATCAATTATTAAGCAGTTAACTTCTCAAGGATTTTCACTGCTGATTGATAGAAATGTAATCTGATTTTTTTAATCAAATTAATCCATAATTTGAATAAACCATGGAAATGGCACATAACTGTTCCTACTAAATACCAGCTGCCTGCTCCTGGTGGGGCAGTGGGACGGCCCAGCCTGCAGGGATCTGCCCTGTCAGTCCCCCACCAAAGCCAGACTGCAGGTGCCATTGGCTTTGGGGCACACTGACTACCAGCTCTGGAATCAGATCAGGTTGCTTAAGGCTTTATCCAATTAGACTGTGAAAACTTCCAAGGCAGGAGACCTCAGAGCCTGCTGGGACCACTGGGTTTATTACCTGCCTGACCTCAGGGTGAAAAATATTTTCCTGTGTCCAGATCCAAGCTCTTCTGTTTCAGCTTGTGTTTGTTGTCCCTCATTCTCCTGCCACAGACCACCGTGAAGATCTCAGTTCCATCTTCTTCAGCTTCTCCTTATGGGCTATAAAAGGGTGCTGGTAGATTCCTTCAAATCCTTCTCTTCTAAGGCTGAGCAGGTCTGGTCCCCTCAGCAGTGAGGTGACACATCATAGTAAGCCATCTCTTCTCTTTCAGGTGACCACACTTCACTTTCAAGTTCCCCGTGAATTTTTAAAAGTTTAAGCATCAGAAGGTGTATTCTGGTTTGGTTTATCTGAATCCAGTCCTTAGATAGACTAAATCTACCTCAAGATTTTCCCCACTACCAAGTGATTCTTAAACTGTTGGAAAACACTTTATGAAAGGAAAAACAACAAAACAGCACTAATTACCATTTATAATTTTGTCACAGAGATTCAAATCTGAAATATAAAATTCCCTATCTTGGTAATTTCTCCATCACTGAGTAGTATTACCATGAAGGAGTCATCTGTGTATATCAAAAACATGTGCACATTGCTGAGATCTTGCTTGCCTAGTGAGTCACACACGCTGTGCATCTCCAAGTCATGGGCATTCAGCCTGTCCAGCCTGTGCAGGCTCCTCGCTCTCTCCAGGTGCCCCCTACACTGCCTTTATCACAAGTTCCAAGGCTAGGTTATGCATCCAGGTGCTGGGATTCCTACAACAATGATTTTCCTCCACCTTTGCTTGCATGTGGGGCTATCTTTTGTCATGTTACCTAATGGGACCCTTCACAATAAGGATGGACAGAATTAGATGAACATACTTCTCAGTACAGAATTGGGTGTGATAGTATTGTCACAAATACACAATGGGAAAAATCCCATAAAGATCAAAATTCTTTCCCAGTGTCACAGAGAGTTATGAAAGTCAACCTTCTTGAGTCAATTTGCCAAGTGCTCAATGATTAAACAGTGCTCTAACTCTATTTAGTTACTCTATCGAGTAAACTCTATTTACATATTTTTACTCCAAGAGACTGCATTTTTATAATCAGAAATATATTTTTCAAGTCCAGGCATGTGGAATGTGGGGGGACTAATGGCACTATTAGTCAATACATCTCAATCTCTGAAAGCCTTTGTTTACATGCTGTCTTTGTTTACAAAGGAAAATGAGAGACATTAGTGCTTTCAACTTAATCATTTCCCACATGAGATGATGAAAAGACTCAGAAGATATTTGTGAATGTTAGCCTTTTACTGTGTGTCCCAAAGATGAATCACATGCCAGTCCTAAAACAGACTCCTGTGGTTATCTTAGGCAGTGCTTGCACTGAGTGCCAATGTGCATTGTCAAACTTGTTGAAATTTAAATTCCAGTTTAAATACTCTGACATTAGAAGTTATAATAGTAAAATAGTACAACTTTCTTTTTCCTGCAACCTAGTTTCATTAAGAACCAGCAATTTCTTAGTTAAATGTTATTAAATGTAGCTTAATTAATTGTCCTAGACTTTTAAGAGATTCAAATTATGCCAAAAATAAAGGTTCCTGAAAGTCACAGCATTGAAGTTGAATAAACAAAGTTATTTTATTGAAAAATGGAAACTTGACATGTCTGTGAAATTTATAGGAATGAAATCATCTTCAAAACCTCCTAGGATCTGAGAAGAAAATTGTATTGCATGTAATAGGGAACGTTTGTAATTTTTTAATGCAAAGGGTTGTGTTCTACATGCTTGTTATCAAGAAACTTGTTCAGTCTTTTCCTGCCTTTGTGATGACATTTCTGATGACTTTTAAATGAGAGAAGGCATTTCTCTAGGAGAGACTGTAAATACTTGTATGCATACAATGGAAGTCTGCTATCTGCTGTGAAGTTTTAGTGGGGAATTAGAAAATTTCCTTCTCAGTAAATAATCTGGATTTCACAATTGCAGAAAACATTTTGATTTTGATCAAATCACATTTATATGGAATTATGAAACAAACAGGTAAGTATTAAAAAAACTCAAAACGAAGATAATATATTTTTAAGAGATTTTTCTCTCCCACGGATTTAGGGTTTTTTTTTATTTAATACACCATACTTTAGAGTGGGGTGAAATTTTGCTATGTAGTTCTCTTGCATGTAGATCGAATATTGTGTAAGCTCATAGAGATATAACCTCTGACTGTCATATTTATGTCTTACATTGTTCCTGAAAATGATTTATGAAAGTATGCCTCAGATTTACCCTTGGGTGTGGATAATATTTCTTTACAAAAAATATGTACATGTTTGCACAATAAATGTGGTTAATTTTTTTTTATTTATTTAAAAAGTTTCTCTACTATGAGGTAATGAAACCCTTGTATGATTCTGCTAAGATTTGTAAGAGGCTCTCCAAATCTGAACATAAAAAAAAAACATTCCATTCAGATTAGCCAATCTGAAGTGTCCATAGTTGTGATCATTTTTTTCTAAGCAGTTCCAGATGAAAATATAAAGGGGAAACAGAAATAGAAAAGATGTTGGGGTTACAAATTTTCTTTTTTCATTTCCATAGGAAGTTGTAATACTGATATCTATCCATGAACTGAGGCAGATGAAGGCTGAAATTCATTCATTAATCACATATTCAATTGCTAATGAATTTCTCTAGAGACTTTGCATTGAGAGAGCACCTGCTACACAAAAGAGTGTTTTCCAAATCCATGAATGATGGGTCCTGTTAATGAAATATACTGTACTGAAGCTGGTTTCTCCTTTAAAATCTTACCTAGGGACAGAGCTAGTGCTACTGCTAAGAGAGCTGTCCTGTCTTTTGTGTTAGCAAGAATAAAGAATTATGGGTGCTTACAGTTCCAAACCTGACTAATATTTAAGAGAGAGTTATGAGAAGAGTTCCCATCATTAACATTTGATAAACATAAAATAAATCATGCTAAATAAAAATATTGCCACAATGGATTGGTGGCTGAGGGAGCTTAGAATATTGTATCCAAGTACTAATAGGGCTATAAATAAAAAGCAGTTTATTTTTGTGACCTCTATTAATTTATCATTAAATTTTTTTCTCAGATAAAATTATCCAAAATTCTTAGGTATGCTTTTTGTTAGCTTATTTTTCAGGTTCTTGTTTTAGATTTTTTTTGTTTTTGTCGCTTCTCTTTCTTTCTCTCTTTCTCTCTTATTCTTTCCTTGCTTTAGGTCAGAAATTTCTTTCCACTCTCTCCTTTTCATTTCTTAAGTCTTTTACTTATTCAAAATCAGTGTTCTCTGCCCAATGGAAGCTTTGTGCCACCCACTACAGGACCTTCTTCATCCTTCTTGTGCTTGTAACAATTCCAGCACCTGCTGTTTCTTCCTCCCTTGCATGGTTATGTATGCGTGTTTTCATACACATGCTGTCTTGGTCTATGTTAGTAATAGCAAAGATTGAATAAAAGCCCCAGGTTATATATTCATTCATACTACAGAATCAAAAGAAAGGCTTTCTTTTTAGTTCCTCTTCTGACAGCTGTCTGGACAGGTTATTTCTGGACCTACATAGCGTCTCAACTTCATGGCTGCATCTAACTTTGATTTAACAGATAGAAAAGATGTTTGCCTGAAGACATCTAAGGGGACAATAAAAAAGACAGTATTACTTTGCCTTTTTGTGCCTGCAGTGACAGGTATTCACATCTCTGAAAATAAATTGTAAGGGTGGTCATTCTAACTTGAAAACTTTGTATGAAAGTTACAAATACTCTTTTTAAAATTACTATTTGGGAATTAAGTGACCTGCACTTCAGAAGACAAGATAGTAATGAAAACACAGGAGGACAGTATGATAAAAAATATTCAGCAGCCTCCTTATTATTGAAAGGGTGATGCACAAATTTGAGATAGTGTTATTCTGTTTCTAAGGCTCCTTTTCTTCTTCTCTTCCTAGTTTTGCACTTCTTTAGAAGAGAACTGTTTGTGCTATTCCTCCTTTGCATCAACTCTTTGGTTGGATTAGTCAGGAAGCCCATGACCTTGTGTCAGCACGAGTGCAGCTATACAATTTCATGTTGAGAAATGTCCAGTCTTTCAAATTGTTGTCTTATCCAGCTACATGGTGGACTCTTTGTTTGATGAACAAATGCACTCCAGCAAAAGACCTTTCTGTGCAAAGGACACTCCTTATATTCCTCCTCCTTACTCATTTTAATTGACTGTTCAGTGGCTTGGAAAACTAACTTCCTTCTCTTGTAACTCATGCATTTCAGACCACCAGAGGCAGGTATAGAGGGACATAACCAGTGTTTGTACTGTGACATGTACAAATTGCACATAATTTTTTTTTTCCTTAAATATTCTTGTGAACAGACAAAATAAAGAACAAAAAACATATGCTGTAATGCCAGTGGGATAACTATCAATCTCACAACTGCAGGTAAATTAAAAAAAGGTACTCATCAATAATTTATGTAAATCTCACACTATCCATACAGCTTTTTACATTTCACTAACCTTATAAAGAAAAGCATTGAGTACTTGGTTCAGCAAAAAATGCTAGGATAAATTTGGTTTATTTTTATATTTTTTCCTTCTCAATTTATAAGTTTGTGCTATTAAATGCCTGTTTTCTTGTCCCTCTCATCAAGACAGTACCAGAATTTTCTTCTCCTTTATTGGCTGAAGAATGATGTCTATGAAATAATCAAATTTCCCTTGAATCAGCAGTTTTCTCAGTTTGCTTGCTGCTTGAATGGGTAAGAATTTAATGATTCCAGGCAAATTATTCCATTCAACAATGGAGTAGAACACTTTATATGGCTTCATCTCTTCCCACAGAAGTTTTTGCTGTGGGGAATTTTTTAAAATTCTTTTCAACTTTTTTTTGATTATGGGAACTTTAATATTTTGGAGGTAAGAGAGACCATTCCTTTTCAATCTGAAATAGAGAGGCTTTGCAAGAATTCCAATAGTTCCTCTCTCCAGTGTTAAATGGAGTTTTGAGCCTTTTTGTAGTTTGATACAATGAAAATTGAGGAATATACTGACATCCAAAATCACACCCTCAGTCAACTATTAGAATTTTGTGAAATAAAATACACTATTTCTAACAGGCCTATCTCAACCTCCAAAACGTATGGATTTCAAGTCTTCATCATCATGTGATTCATTCTTGAGGATCCACTTCTGTTATTCTTATGACTTGCCAGTGTAGGCAGAGCTGGAGATGGTTCCTCAGTAGGATCTTGAATGAATACCAGCCTGCAGTATCAATCTGATTTTTTAACAGTAGAGGTTCCTTTCCAGATCCGGACCACTCTGCAAGAGTTTCAAGTGAAAACGTGGACTCTTCTGACAAAAGAAACCCCAAACCAAACCAAACCAAACCAAAAAACAAAAAGCCCCAAAAAACCAACCAACCAACCAAAAAAACCAAAACCCACAAAGAAACAAAACAAACAAAAAGAAAACACCCATCAAAAAAAAAAAAAAACAAACCAAAACCCCAAAAACAAGAAAAATGGAAGTTTTTGTCAAACCAGGGAAAAAAGATAAAAACTGCATAAACTGCACACTAAAAATTACTGCTCCAGTGGAAAGCTGTCTGTTCCTTATTAGCACTATGAATTAAAAGTCTAATGCATTTTTGTGCTCATCATAAGCTGGTCTGTCACATTAAATACAGTAATTTTTTTTAAAATTGCTTTATTGTCAAGGTGCCTCTGTGCCATCAAGAGAAAGGAAAATAGAATCTGAGCCCCTATATACTAATTAAGCTGGATGGATGCTTTTCTGGAATACATATGATCAATTATAAATCATCAGGGAAGCTACAACTCCCTGGAGTCTCCTTCCTGGCATCAGTCCACACAAGTTGTGTTGAGTACACCAAAACTCAACAGAACATCAATGAAAGAGAGAAAAAAAAAGGCTTTAATGGCAAAACAAGTATTTTGTTATGCTGTTTGAACTAATTACATGCCTGGAATATATGAACTCAGGAGATACAGATGCTGCCACTGGATCTGAATTAATTTCAGTTATGTGATGCTCAGCCCTCTAACATCCAGCAGGATCCTCAAAGAGTGAGACAGTGATCTTGCAGGCTTAGCACGGAGCAGCTACAACCAGACAATGAAAAAGAGTAAGCAAAGAACATGTCTAAGGCGATCTCTGATGCCTTGACTGTTGATTAAAGGCTGCTCATTAGGAATCTCTTAGCTGGGTGTCAGTATAGGCATATGAACATTGAAGAGAAAAATAACTTTATTTTGAGTATTTGAAAAAACCCAGAGAAACTGGTATTAGGTAAGGGTAATGGGGACTCAATGAATCTGAGATAATTCAAAGCTCTACTTACAGTATTGTCCAGTTATTGGCAAGACTGTGACAATTTTCCTTTTCCCTGTCAGAGGCACTTCAGCAAGCTCTGTAAGATTTATGGGACAAAAAAGCCTGATAAAACTGTGTTGAACTATATCCCAGTGGCCTGAGGACTTCCTATGTTCTAGTCTCTTAGAAACCTTTAGGTTTATGGTATTAAAGAAACATAGGTGTATGCTACCCTGGACAAGAAGTTGTTTTTGAAACCATTAAATTAAATTATTCATTATACTGGCTCCTCTGGTTGTTACAGACTTGAATGAAACCACCATGACTGTGAAATCCTGGACAAGTGTTCTTTAGAATGAACTCAGTCCCTTTTCAAGGTCTTCAGCTGGGTGGAAACAATCAGTGCTTGTATACCTCTTGCAATCTGTCTTTGAATTTTGAGGTTGTTTACACTCAATAAGTGGCTAGATGGTTACATGGAGTATTTGTGAGCAAGTTTTTGATTCAAAACTGGAATCATCTTTTGCTTAGAATGCTACTAGGGCTGGAGAGTATATTGCCTCAATTTATCCCAAATTATGCTGATTTTGAATTGTCTCAATTTTATCCTGTGGTTAGTTCAACTCTAATAGAGAAAATTCTATAGCATGTCTATTGGCTGTTTATAATGTTGGCTGCTGAATGCTGTATTAACCTTACCTTAATCTTCTGGGCTTCATTATAATACACATAACAAAAAAACTGTAACTCAAGTATTTGTACTGCCTAATATTTCCTGTCTTCTCTCCCAGGCCTAATAGCACTAGAAAGGTTCTTAGCAGAAAAAATCGACACCTCAATGGCTCCAACCCAGAGAGACACTCCTAATTTCTGTTAGTTAAACAGAATGGCTGAGCTGGCCTTGTGATTTAATCTGTGTCACAGAGGCAAACATTACCATATCATTCATATTAAGCTACTCTCCATGGATCAGAGAGAGCAGGCATGGAAGGTTTTATGTGTATGAGTAATCCCTGTCTTCTCTTTTTCTGACATGATTAACTTGAGTCCTACACCTTGAGCTTTACAGGTATTGGTAATATGCCGTTGCATAAGTTGTTTCAAATGAGCAAAATTGGAGTTTCATGCTACGTGACTAATTAGTATAAGCAAATCTTGTCTCATAGCAACCTCGATCTGATGATGAACACCTGCCAGCCCAGATGGTTTGTGGGGGAATTTTCTCATTTAAAGGAATAAAGTACTGTTGCTGAGCTGCTTCTAACTATTATTCAAGAGGAATTTTGGAAGAAATCTGAGAAGTGATTATGGTGTAATCTTAATAAATAAGAATCACCAAAATTGTCATGCTCAATTGTCATCACTTGTCAAGATATGGCTTTTAAACGATGCATGGCTGTTACGTCTTATTCTGTCTATGTGTGTTAACACTAGTACTGAACAGGCATAAACTTGGGAATACTAAAAAACCAGTAAGATCTGCACAGTTACAAAATTTGTTTTCTTATTATGAGAATTTCTGGTATTAATTGCAGCCTATAGTTCTAAAAAGTGGTATGTACAAACTTTTAGACGAGATTATTATAGGAGATTTTTGTAAAATTTCAAATAAAAATTTCAGATCTATAAACTCCTAAATATGGATTGACTGGAATTTTATAACTTATGGCAATAGTTCAGAATAGGTATGTGGAGAACTCCAAAATATAGAGGTATTGTTACAGCAACCTCATAACTTACAGATGAAATTCTGATCTCACTGATATAAGAGGTATCAGTATTTCAGCCACCAAATATGGGAAAACTAAAATATTTCAAAAATTTTTTGTTATCTAGAAATTTTAAAAGAAGGTGGATTTATCTGAAGCTCTTTCATTAATTCTGGTTATTAGACTTTGAAGAGATAAATCTTTGTTAAGAGAGCAATGCTATTAGTTTCAATGAAAACTCTGTATCATAGACCCTTCTGCATTTTAAAATTATACACTGAATTTGTCTCAAATTAACAGATTGACTTT
>VZTN01012408.1:770-14723 GCA_013400515.1 Erpornis zantholeuca
AAAACTAAAGAATTCATATTTAAGACAAGCCTGGGGGTGGGGGTAAGGTGAAATTCTGCATTACATACTAGATTAAATAAGTTTCCAGGAAAAAAAAAAACAACAGAAAATAGAAAAAATATAAACAAATAAATAGAAAACCCCAGAACTTAACAGGGAAAACAGGAGGGGGAAAAAAAAAAAGAAAGAAAAAGCGCCAGAAAAATCTCAAGAAAAGAAATTTGGTTGCAATAGAAATACCAAATAATTATTTGCTAAGGAAACCAAACTTCTGTTCTTAAATACTGGCAAATTTACTATACAAAACTGCTGACATTTGAAGACTGCCACTATTCAAAAAGAAAATTTATAGCCAAAAATCAATCCCTACAATTTGAAATAACACAAGTAACATAACAGAGCTGAACTCTAAACATAAACAGGCTTCTGAATAATTTTGGTCTTTAGTTGTTTTTTTTTTTGCCTGATAGCATTTCTAAAGAAAGGAGAAAAAAAAAGGGCAGAGAAATGTTGGTAATAAAGTAACTATTCTCAACTTCAAAATAGATTATAGATTCAGTGGTCCAAAAGGATTGGTAAGTACTTACATAGGTAAAGGAAAAACTCAGAAAAGGCCTAAGACAGTTTTGAAAGATCACATATTTACTACTTTGTTCTTAAGAGTACAGGATTAAAGGCCATGATTGAATCTCATCTGCAGTTGATCAGGCCTGTAATCAAATTCATACACCTCAAAATCATTTCATGTGAAATACCAGAGTACTAATCATAGCTACCTTAATGTACCATTAACATTTTAAGTATCCCTTAAATAACCTAACATGCAATCTCAAAGTATTCCGCAAAGTTTGCAGTATTTCCAAATTCTCTATTTTAGGCTTGTAGCACTCAGTTGCTCACTTTCTGAGCATAATGCCTGTAAATACACTAAAAAATGTGTCCTCTTGTTCTTTATGGAGTAAATTCATTGTTTTGCAGAGAAATAATGGACAATGACTTAACCAACATTTTAGTCACAACTGCATAAGCAGTAGGCCAAGTATTAAGGCAACCTAGCCTTATTACTTTAGATTAGTTAACAGGATTCTACAAAATATTTGCATGTGCTACCTGGGGGTTCTCTTAACCTGGTAAGATTCCTACGTGGTTTAGATTTCTAAGCTGAAGTAGAGAAAAACCGAAACAAGTTCTTCCAGAAGTTGTTTAGTATTGGCAATCTAGGGAAGTAAGGTCCAAAGCACTGCATACAAAGACACTTCTCTTTTTGGGACCTAGAGGCTACTTTCAGCTACAACAGATTAGATCTTGAGTCCTGAACAGATTTTATAAAATGAGCCCAAACTCTTTTCTGCTGTTACTAAAGGGGAAAACAGGATTTATGGAGCCCACCATGTAGACCAGGAAAGAAAAGAAAAATCAACATGGAGACTAGAAAGAGCTCAAAAGCAAGAAAAATTGTACACCATTCCAACACAAGAGAACTGGAAAAATTAAAGCTGCAAGAGAGCAGGTTGCATCAATCCTTCATATCTTATTTCACTTCATTACAGGCTACTGGCAGAGCTACCATACAAAGGTCAAGGTTCTCTTTGCCTTTCACAACAGGTTAGGCAAGACTAGTATAAACAGTTCCAAGAGAAACTAGTATTTGAGAGAGCCAGGGGCCTAGCCCCCAAAATGAGTGACTGACAGAGACTACTGTCAGCATCACAGCAAATAGTGAACTACAGTATGGCAAAGAAAGTAGAATGACGCATAAAATAAAAAATAAATACCCTTTTTGATCTTGTCACTACCCAAGTTTCAAAACTGAGGGGCAAGAGTCAAAACAATGCTACCAGAAGACAGAACTCAGACTGCAACTTTGCTGCTGTTGTGACACGGGCCATGAAATGTATCTGCATACTTGTCACTACAGGGAACAAGAGATAATAGCTTTTTTAGCACAAAGCTGACAATTTCAGACCTTAAAGAGAAATCTTACTTCACTGAGAATTCCTACCTTTTATTTCGAACAGAAAAACTACTACTACAGTAAGAAAACCTCTTTCCAAATGATGAGGAGATACCAATACAGTACAGTATGTGAAAAAGTCTGCAGAGGAAATGAATGTCTAATTATTCAAATCCATCTCAGTTTGTGAACAAAAATCTGATTGCGATGACACTGGAAGATAAAGGAGTACTATACAAACAAAAGGAAGGTATGACTTCTACATTTCCATAAGTCTTTTATTTATGGTGGGTTTGTTTATGTTTCTATACAGAAACATAAATAAACTATTTAGACTTTACTTTGTCTTTTCTGCAACTCAAAAAGCACTCAGGAAGCAACCAGCAATGTGGCCAACAAAGCTCTCACACAGTCCTATAAACATCTAGTCTGTATGTTTATATGGAGACCTCGGGCGACCACTTAACCAACCCAACATTCTGTGGTAAGCAGAGTCAGGTCAGACTATCCAGGGTCTGGTCAGGTACAGGGAAGGATAACAACACATAAAGACTGTCCATATAAATACAGGACAACCTAAATGAAAAATCCTTAGTACTGTTTTCAGCTGAACAACCTCTGAAACTCAGACACAGTTTTTCCTTCTCTTCTTTCATTAGGAAAGGAAATAAAACATCATCTTCTCCTAAGTTTTGCTTGTGTTAAAAACCAATGTTCTGTCATACACAAAAGATGGGAGTCTGACACTGAGAATCAGAACTGTTCCCAAAGTACACAACCATACCCTCCTTCCTATTAAAACACATGGGCACTGAAAAATTATTCCACCTTAAATGAGAGCATTCTCAATAACAAAATAACAAAAATGGCATTTGGTTGTGTGAAGAAACCCTCAGAACCTACACAGCTTAAAAATGCCATTGAAAAATCAGGTCATTTCTAAATTGAAGCTGAGATACTGAAAACCATAGAGTATTGCAATACTCAAAGGGAATTCAGCATATTTGTACAATAGCTAGTTGATGACACCTGCCTTTTCAGAAATATTTGGTAAAGTCCTGCACTGACATGAATTAAAATGTGTTTTTACAATCTTATCTTTCATCCAAGTGAACTACACTTAAATGTTTGCACTCATCTAAAAGAAATACATTTTTGACTCAAGTCCCTGACCCATCTCATTTGCTACACTGCTAACCTTTCAGCAATCATTTCAGAGATACTAGCAGTATCAGCAGTACTAGTGAGACAAGGCAACACCATTAACAGTTATTCTGGATAAAAACAAACTCTGAAGCAAAGTATGTTAGCCACAAAAGTGCCTGTAATTCAATATAAAAAAGCAGTTTTTAAGTTTAAATGTTCCACCTTATTTGGCCAAACTCCAATGAATTTGAACAAAAAGAACCTACTCTTGCAAGTCCTTTTACAAGTTCTGACTGTGGTATTTCGGCAGTGACATTAAGGTTTCATTTCCTAATTGTCACCATAGCAATGAACATATTCCCAATCAGACAAAACTCATCTTTAGTGGAGGTTTTCTCAGGCACACTAGAAGCCAGCCAGTGCAACAGAAGGTCTGGTGCTTAACAGCTTTAGATACTTTGGAATCAGAACACAACCCTTTGGGGGAAAAAAAAAGCATCTTAAATGAAAAAGTTCTTCTGACCTAAGTTCTTCTGTCTTCATTTTGGTAACCTAGTGAACAGCCATCCAGCATGAATTAAACTTATCTCAAAGGAACATGGAATGTAGTCCCCTCCTCTCCTTGGGAAGTTATCAAGCAAGCAATTCCTGCCCCCTCTACTCATCTGGACATGCATGTTGACATTTGTTTTTCGGCTTATTTCTAGTGGGCAGCACTGCTTCATAAACTGTTTTGCTTGCCCAAGTGAAATTTCAAACTGCTGTCAACAGAACAGAAGAATGATTACCTTGGAAAAATGATGGATGATGATGATCCTGAAAAGCACACAAACCTGCACCAGGAGCTTAATCAGTCCCTGGACTATCTGGAAATTCTCCAATTAATTATGCAGTACATAAACAGAATTGGAAATCACACCAAGCGTGTTTCAAAAATGAAAATACCAGAAAGCTTGAACAGCAGCAAACATGCCTAGAAGGCTGTAATTAGTTCAAAATACAGTTAGTGCTCTTGGCATCGCCTGCTTTTGAGAGTTGTACTCAACACTTAGGTACAGCTTTTCAAGCTGAACTGAGGTGGAAAAAGTTGCCAGGGAGAAAGCTGAAGACACCATGCAGACAAATTAGTCCCTTTAAAAACTTTTTGAATACAAAAGACTTGCACATGTTCAAACCTATCAGGGCAGGAGTCCTCTAAGATGGCAGAATGGACATATTAAGAGTTAGAAGCTAGCTGGGTCTCAAGTTACATCAAGTCAATAGAAAAGCCATTGGCCTAATCTAGCACAGTCATGCTCCAAAAAGTTGGAAGTGGAAAGGAGATATTTACACTACTGTGGGTAAAATGATTTCATTTCTCACTTCTGACTCAATCATAAACTTTATCAAAAAAGAGCATTTCACAAAATATAAGCTTTTGGTAAATTCAATGCAGAAAATCCCATTATATCCCACTTCTAAACTACAGTAGCAAGAAATTCTTCTGATTTAATGTGATTCTCAATGGCACATCTTTGTCAACCAAAGCCACTTACTTTTAAACATGTAAGTACCATAAAACTACTAACAGAACAGTTAACAATCACTTGAAAGGACAGCCAAGGAACAGAAAGCCAGAAAAAGTGCTACAAAGCAGTTGTCTTCCAAGATTGAAAATTCCAACAGAGATCCAAAATTCACACAACACACTGCCTCTTCACAACGGTGGCAAACACTCTGAATGCCAATTTGTTTTGTACTAACAACTGCATGCCTCCTAACTAGCTCCAGGGTACTTCTTTAGAAAAGCAAAGCTGTTAAGGAAAGAATAATCTACACTAGGTTTGTATTTTAGATGAAGTTTAACCTAAAATAACTCTCCAGTTTTATTCTAAGAAAAACTTCTAAAGTTTCAGACTGTGCTGTATTCACTAGCCAGTGAATACTCAATTGCAGGCATTAAAATAGAAATATATTATTCTATTACCTTCTCACTAATACGACATTTCCTGTGCAGGTAAGCTGGTATTGCTTAGGTGGGAGTGAGCAGTAGGGAAAGAGAGGAAGGAAAGAATCTGTGTAATCAGTTAGAATATTAAAACCAAAGGCAAGGCAACTCAAGGGAAGTGATCATTTCCCCTCTATTCAGCACAGGTGAGGTCAGACATGGAGTGCTGGGCCCAGGTCTGGGCTCCCCAGGAACAGAGATATGGACAAATGGGAGAGTGTCCAGTGAAGGTCCATGAAGACAAGTGCGTGCTGAATCAAATAAAAAAAGGCAGTCATTAAGTTGAAAATGTCTTGGCCCTAGATTCCCATGAACTCTGATAGAAGGACTCAGAGAAGTAGGAAAACCTTTTAAGATACCTGACCAAAACTAAGTTTCAAAGAAGCCAGCTCAGTGTTTTGTTATCACAGATAACCTACAACCCACAGATTGCATTAAGCCCCATGTGAGGCATGTTTTACTAATAGCTGTAATTATCAAGACTGAGGGAATGTTTTCCTGAGGAAAGGTGCACTGTGGTTGTACCAGAATGGATACATTAGCCAAAAAAAAAAAATTAGGTCCCAAAACATTTATGCAAACATTTAATTTTCTGGTAAAAATTCTTGTACACTTGTCCATAATTAATTTTCGGTTCTCTACCTTTAAAATGTATTACCAAAAATTACAAGTATAACCAAATCTGTTCTAATAATTCAAAATCAAGACAACTAAATAAGCCTAGAAAGGTCAGTACTATCCCTTAAAATTCAAAAACTATCTTACAGCTCCACCACATATAAGATGGTGGAAATTAAATAGCCCAAAGATCTACAAATATCCCACTAGCTGGGCACCAGGACTCTCAAATACAATTTAAGGAGTCAGACACCTGGCACTCAGAGGTGTCTGTGTTGTGGAGGGGTTTTTCTACTCTAAACCCTTTCCCACCCACTGTTGTCCCCGCACCTCTGACACAGCAGAGAAGTACTCTTATGACCACATGAAGCTTTAGCACATGCTGTATGAAGGTTACCCTGAGAGGCTTTCAGACTGACAGCACAGCGCACATGAGCTACACCTGCGATGTGATCGCTTGCTGGTGACAGAGTTGCTGGCTCATACCTGATTACTGGCGGCCATTATCAAGGTTCTCGGAGGCGCAGATTGGGGTTTACCACTTGGCAGGGGCAATGCGGGTGCTAAACTGGCCATAAGCTGAGCCGGTGCTTGAAGACTGAACTGGTAAACATTGGGAGCTGTGCAAGGTGGTGTATCTGATTCCTTTTGGCAGAGAAAAAGGGGAAAAGAAAAGCAACTTTACAGAAAGTACAGTATATTCAGACTATGCACGTGAAAACGCACCCAAATATCAACTCAAGTGAATACTATAAAACATAATGGTTTTTTTCAATAGTAAAAAAAAAAATAAAATAAAAGCCAGGCCTATGTTCATTTTATACATCTAGCAAAAGTTTAGCTGAGCCTCTATTAAGAAGACAATGTCCACAGGTCTATGGCAATCACAGGTCAGTTCCAGTCAGCACAAATCTAAAGCCAAAGTTATGTCTCTACCAAATTCTAATTAAAAGATGAGAACTAAGGCTAGGAAAAAAACAGAACGAGAACAGCAACACTGTAGGTGATAGAAGGGCAAGAATTTTAGCTGTCATGACAGATTCAGTCCTCTAAACAGTGTTCCAGATTGTACTGATTTATATGGCCAAGTTACTCACTGTAATTGCTACATTCTTCTCCCATTCTACCCAGCAAAGTTAGGGCTCCACCTACCAAGAAACAAGTTGATGCTCTGCCAGTCAATACCAGTATATAAGCACCAGTCACACACACCAATGCTCACGGGGAGTTCTGCTCCCCCTCACTTTCCATCTGAAATCTGAGGGATAGTTCTTCAGGGAAAGCAAGGTGGATGCAGGATAACAGAAAAGAGAGAGCAAATGGAATTGGTATCACTGATTCTTCCTCCTTCCAGCCTGATCACCAGCAATTTCAGATGCATCCTAATCAGACATACTGGTGATACTGAAGTACTGTGTGTCTGGAGAACTTAACAAGAAGGAGGCAAGCACATATTCAGGGGTTTACAGGAATTTCTGAAGTCTGAAAACACCTGACTACCTCAGTTCTTAAATGACCAAATATTTTCTAAGTTGAGAAAGGTGGAAAGCAAGCTACAGCCTTTTAAAACAACTTTGAACACAAAACAGCCATAACATAATGGCAGAAGTAGCTTTTCCTACATTTTACTGCTGCTTCTTACCACATTCTTAACTCCAAAGAATTCTCGATTTAAAAACAATGGAAAAGCCTATTCTCTATCCCAAACCACTAGCATTTTTTCAACTCCCAGCTGTCAAAATATAGCAAGAGATGGGGCTTAGCCAATTAGTAGTTTAGAAGTTACCACATTAAAAGGCATTACTGGCTCAGGTCATCATAGATCTTTACTGTTAAAGTAATTACTGAAGTATTCTATTGCTCTGTCTCTGAAGAGAATAACAATCTAAAGATTAATTGCCTGGAAGCAAAGACTCTTCGCTTAAATCACACAAACTTTAAATAGATCTCCAGCACTACTACTTGCCCTCACATGGACTTGTTTTCTAAATTAGATTCTTCAGTTAGAGAATAGGCTGCTCAAGAACAGAAACAAAGCTTTTCTTGGGGAAAAAGACTATATAAGTGAGATGCACAACAGAGAATACTGAGCAGCCTAAGCAATGAGCTACTACAAAGCAAAACTTGCATCCCAGCCAAATTAAATAGTCATAGAAGAAAGAGTCCTTAATAAAACCAGTTTGTTAGAACAACCAGTCTTTTATTGGTCTCTATAAAGTTGTGCTTACTAAAATATAAGTTCTAGAAAGAAAGGAGCTGTTGTCTGATTAGTTCAACTAGTGATAGAAGTCACACTATGACTGTGAAGCAGGTAACTGCATCAATTCACTAGAGACACATCATGCTCATAAAAAGAATCTGAGCAGAAAATTCTTATTTATGAGATCAGATGTTTATTCTTTAATAAGTATGTTCATCATAGTGGGAAACTACATGCTACAGCACTGACCAAAAATAAAGCTTGTTTGGTGCCTGGGTTAGATGGCATTTTTCTCCTTTGCCCAATCCTACAGTATCAACACTGTGGGAACAGGCTAAGGTCTCCACAAAGACAGGACACTTGTGGTCATGGGATTATTAAAACGCTGATGAAAAGAGGGGGAAATGAACAGACAAGTTCTAAGCATGCTCACAAGTACCCATGAGCTAGCAGATGGGATGGAAAAAGGGATCTTGTTGTCTAGCCAAACCAATGTGCAAATCTACTGCAATGCGGCCTTCACAAACGTGACCAAAGAACATTTTTAGTGTATCCATTCAAAGGATCTCCCCTTTCTCTTCTGCTTAGATGCAATTAGATCCCCAAAGGTTAACTTACCTAACCCAGATGGGACACTTCTCACTAATGAGATTTCTAAGAGGCTTTTGAGCAACAAAAAGTTGCTCAAAAGGGGAAGAGTAGCAAATGGAAGACAAAAGAGCATCATGTCATTTAACTGAGAGTAGATTTCACCAAAAACAAAGTTTGTGTTGGTTTATTTTAATTTTGCAATAGGTATGTTCTTCTGTCTCGAGTGTTATTTACTGAAACACATCTCATACAAGAGGTTGTTTCTTTCTTCTAAGGCATTCCTGGATTGCTAATAGGATTACTGTATGGAGTTGATACCATGACTTCTCAAGAGCAACAAAATCCTTCTGTGAAGAGCAGCATTACCCTTCTTAAACTGAAAGATTAACCTCTTATCAGAAAACTGAGCCCAACATGAAGAAATTTGATTTTCCAAAAGCACTACCTACACTGAAGGATTCAATCTTTCTTGGTCTTCTGGACCAGATTCTTAAGTGTAACATGCAAACCTGAAGCATTACAGAAGTGCAGATGACCTACGAGTAAATACATGGAGGTAATACTCTTGACACTTTAGGTACACATTTGGAAAACAAAAGCTCTGACCACTACTAAGGTGAGGGGTACAGAGGTCACTAAAGGGGTAAGATCCCTCAGTTGATTTCAGCAGATAATGTAGGCATAAAACTACATGACTGCACTGAGAGCCAAGATAAGTTCCTCATGAACTGAATGGTACTACTTTGAATGCCTGTCAGAGTACCTCATCCTGTCTCAAGACATGCTTTTGGAAACCAAGAAAGACTTCCAGATGCAGGTTTATCCTCCTGGGGCATTTCCATTTTAAAACATGCTCCGTAACCAGTTTCAACTTCTTGATTAAGAACTTACTACCCAGAAGGAAGATGTCTACTTCTCATAGCCCTGATTACTGAGAACTCTAATTTACTTTAATACTGGAAAAAAGAAAGTATGGAAGATACCCAGAAACTCAAGTGTTACTCATGAAATTCTGCCTAGACAGAAACAGTGAAACACTGCAGTCATATGACAGATGAAGAACTGAAGCAATCTTAAAATCCAGACTTCTCTTCCTGACACAGGATGAGAACAAAATAAAATCCTTGACTCTTCTGCAGAATGCATCTCCCATTATAAAAAGACCCAGGACCTCATCACCAAGAGAATATTTACTTGCCAAAAACTCATGAACTAGGTCTGGCTATAAGAGGTTATTTCAATTCCATTAATAACTCAAGGCTTAAGATAACCTGGTAAACTTCTCAGTTAACAACAGCTACCATTCCAGAGCTTTCAATTTCCAAGACAGTATGCTTTCTTAAAAGCTGAAGTCATGTAAGATTAATTCATGACCACAGACCTCTTTAAGTTTGGCTCAATGCTAAAGGAGTGTAACTATTCTAAAGTCAGTATTCACAAATAATAACTTCAACAATAGAATGCAAGTTTCCCAATAATGTAATGTATTTGGGTTTTCACCCCACTGTCTCTAAGAACAAACTACAGAAGTCTTGGCAAAAAGATCCTTATTGTTTCCACTCTCCAAATTTCTTCCACTAATTAAACTTCTTTTTTTTATCTCTTTCCCATACTATTCAGGATTTGGAAGCTGTGAGAGAACAATGACTATTTCAGTAAAAATTATGTTCCATCTTTGAAAGCAAAGAACTGAAAATTTCTGTTTATAGTTAACACTTTACACTGTACATTTTCAAGTGTTCCTCTCCTTTCCTACAATTACACTGATTTAACACATGACTGCTGCCAGTCTGACTCCTTCTGCTTCTTTTTCCATTCTGGCATTCTCCATTACACCTGCATTAGTATCTGACATTATTATGAGCTAATCCACAGAGGTGAACCCCAGAAACAGTAATCCCCTTCTTACTAGCTTTACTTTCTGAATCAGCTAACCACAGGATTAGGTGAACACCAGTGCAGAAAAGCTGGAGCTAATGAAAGGAAATTTGGCTAGCAAATACGTCCTGTTATTGAATTGGCTTAGTAAAGTGTAAAACCACAGTCCTTTGAATATAAAGCAACACCAAGAACTTCAGACATTTCATAGTTTGGGGCCATGCGCAGGAGAACTTCAACGCATGCTCTCACTTGAAAGGTTTTAGCTCCAGCGTACTTAACTCTGCTGGATCAAACACTGTGCTTCCAGGGTGACTTTACCATCAACCCCTGCCCTCATCCCATTTCTTCCACATCACGTGCCATTTTCCTTCTGGGAGGTGGAGCCATAACTTCAACTATGGCGTAAATAAAGTAGAACTGAAATGAACAAAATTTCTACTTCTATGGAAGGTCACAAGATAATTTGCATCAATACTGTTGCTCCACTTCCACTGGCCAGCCTATAAACAATACAAGTCTTGAGGTAAGGTGGAACTGGTTGATTGTTCTGCCTTTCATTGCAAAAAGAAAATGGTTATCGTGATTACAGAAGGGGAAAAGTGCAAGAATATAGGACACACAAGCAAACTGAAAAATATGTATCCTCTAAAAGCATTCCTGTTTGCTTTACAGAAAAACAACTGAAAACATTATCTAATTAGTATCTACCAAATTAAATACAAGTACAGTACCCCTTCAACCACACTTCATTATATCCTGAGAGGCCAGACTGCAAGCTTTTTCCATGTCAGATAAGGCATCTTAAATAAAAAAGATCCCAAGAGTGTGTCATTTAAAACTTCCTTTGTTGCCCCAATACTTTCATTTCACAGGCTTTCTACTGGTCTGTATTGTTAACAATATAAAAATATTTCCAGTTTGATTTTCAAGTTATGCACTAAATTATAGGACTCATTATGACAGCTGAACATGCAGCATACTAGACTATAAATACTGAGTTTTCTTCCATCCTAAAATGACTTCGGTACCTCTGTGGATTGTTTTTCATGGGAGGGAATGTTAAGATATGGCAAGATTACAACTTAGACTTCAGCACCAGAAACTGCTCTGAGGTTGACTCTTACAAAATTATGTGCTTCTCTCCTTACTCCACTGACCTCATAGCAGAAAAATCCCACTTTACTTGCTGAACTACAAATTCCCTCTGTATCCTCTGCTGCTTAGAACAACTTACTGAATAAAATTACTTTAGAATTTTGTATTCAAAATTGTGCCTCCTACAGCTTTGCAGAAATTTACTCTTACTTCAAGTGGATATGGAGAAGAGATTACTCAAGGAACTGATGCAGAAGAAACAAAGAAGACTATGAGACAGTATAAAACACTGCACCATCAGAGATACAGGTTAAAAACCTCAAAAACAAATGTGGGGCCATACAGTGAAAGAGGAAAATAGGCAAAAGCAGCACTGCAAAAATTTGTTCCCTTCTGGTGATCCACAGGAAATGTTAGTAATCTGCATAGCAAGAACAAGAAGAAAAAAAAATGCCATTTTAAAGGATTTGGGGAGTTAAACTCTTAAATGCCCCAAATCAAATGTCAGTTAAATACTTTTCCCCAGTAACACCAGGTTGTCCTGCACTTAGGGTTGCCACTACTTTATTTGAGATAATCTGTCTTCAAGTCAGCACTTATATCTCTCTGAAGACTAAACATTAAGAGGCTTAAGAACTTGCCTCTATTTGTTCAGGAAAGGGAGAAGCTTAAGACAAAACCTGCATTATTCTACACAAAGATGATCAACTATTCATACATATTTGAACAGTTACTTTGGTTAGGACATGAGAATATTCAGGCATATAGAAAGAAGAGAGAAAAATGTGTGTAGCTCCTGCTCTCAGTCTGACAATTTTATTAGGCAACCTCCTTTTGGCCCCACTCCTTATACACACAATTTCAACTACAACTCTACAAATTAATCATTTATTAAAATGGATTTAACAACACTACAAGAAGAGCTGTTGCATATTCTGAACTGTCTGTCCCTGTACTGCAGATAAGCATGCCTTTTGCCTGCAAATTTAATCACTTTAAAAGAGCACATTTATCCAGACAAGGTATGTCATATACTCTATTACCTCTCTCTGTGAATATGGAAGCACAATAGTTCCTGCTAATAAACTGAAATTTAGTCTGGCTAATAGGAAGGAAGGTGAGATGGTTGATAACTTCATTAAGCATGTTCAAGCACTAAGCCTCAATTACTGTGCAAAGCAAGTAACTGTTCCAAAAATAAGTGTGGATCTTGCATGCATTCAGCAGAACGATAAGAATAATGAGTCTTATTCTTATCAGTCATATTTATATATTAGTCTCAGAATGTCAGCATCCAATCAAGGTACTGAATACATAATACTTCAATACAGTGAAAAGACACATTCACAAAACACTGAAACTCAGCATATTCTCTAGCTGATGGGGTTGAACAGTGGGCAGATCAAGCACTGACATCTTGATGAAAGGTTTTTATAACCCTGCAAGGGTTAGAGCTAAAATTTCAAAAACAGTCTGAAAGAAGATATTGTAAATGTTAAAAAGTTTAAAAAAGGGAAGGACTGTGTTGTCTCTAAAGCTAGACTACAGGGGTAGCTTGTTCACAGAACCTTCAACTACCTTGGAGTGAGACTGTGTGATCTTGAGGACTCAGAGGTCTTCACAAAATTATCTCATCAGAGAAGCCCACACAACATTATCACCAGAAACACTGAGAAGGTGTATGACATTTGACAGAACCAAATTTGTAGGAGACAACTTGGAGCTTCTGTGATGCACTGGGGATGACATTACATATCCATAAGGTAACAGAAAAGAGCTTTAAAGCACTTCCTATGAGCCATTTTATCTGCTACTGATATGCAGGCATCACTGTCACATAAAATCTTAAGCTTTATTTGGCATCCCATCATCAAAACTGCAGAGCATACTTAGCACCAGAAATCAAACCAGACCAAAATGAGACCAGAAAAACATATCTAGGATTATTTCTTACTTGGCAGAGACTGTTGACCAAGCAGTAGATATTCTCTAGCACTACTCTAGGACTTCCTGAGCTAACAAAAAGCATTTTTCCACAATGCTTAAGCAAGAAGAAATCCTGGTCATCAGTTACAGAGTGATGGTCCAGAATGAAAAAAAAAAGCATCCAAAAAAACAAAAAAACAAAAAAAAAAAAAAAAAAAAAAAACCCAACAAAAAAACCAAGCAAGCAAGCAACACAAATAGCATTTTCAAGAGGAATTTGGTCACTGCTTAGATTTTGAGACTGACATCTGCAACTAGCCAGAACAAGTAGAGAGCTGGGGGTGAACATAGCTCATTCCATCTGGTTTCAGATTCTCATAGCAATCACTTAACTCAGTGTGAAGGTGAGATTCTTTAATGCCAGAGGCTTATTTTCTGTTGTGGAACAGTTTGATTCTTGCTTCCATACAGTAAAAATTCACAGACTTTGCACTGTCCTTGGTGGCAAAGACATTTATAAAGCATCTTCCATTATTCACTTCAACATTTGTTGGA
>VZTN01012410.1:0-16214 GCA_013400515.1 Erpornis zantholeuca
TGGGAACAAAGGCCCACATATTTTCTAAACCATGAGTGCTTAAGAGTGAAGTTTTGTGCTTCCTCATGTAATACTTCCTATTGCATGAATCAGGGTTAGAATCTGAGCCCAAGAGTCATCAAATAAAGATTTCATCAAATGAAACTTCTTTGTACAAAAATTTCTCTTCTAGGTACTTGTTGCCCAATTACTGCATCTTTCTGCTAAAACAATGAGAGATTTTAACCTACTGGGTTTCTTTAACCCTGACAAAACAAAAACTCTCTGACATAAACAAAGGCATGTTATCTGAAGAAGGAAGTTTTGTATTGCCTTTTTTTACCATGTCAGGTTGGGGTGGGGCTGACAGTGAAGAACACTACACAAAAATCATCTTAAAGAGACTGGCTCAGAGCACACAGAAAAAGCATGAAAATTAGTGGGTTTGCAGCTTATTGCAAGCTCCCCAGTTGTTTCATACATAAGAGCATTTAAGATGACCCATGATTTCATGCTGACATCATACAGATATAACAGTTTCCTGTGAATGGGAGAACAGATAAAATGCAGCACTGCAGATCTGACATTCAAAATTGAAGAAATCAAAGACAATGTTTGCACCAATTTTTGGGTCACAAAGCTTGTGACCTATGCCCAGTCTGATTCAAAGTCCATTACTTCTTTCATGTCAGCCCCACTTACAGTTTTGATTCACCGCTGCTGTCACAGAGAATTTGTCATTCACACATCTTTCCTTTACAGTCAGATATTTGTAACAGCATGCAAATTGGTTTTGAAAATTGATGTTACCTCTCAGTTCCAGCACTAATCCCCAGCTAGGTCACCGATTTTTTGCAAAATAAACAAACAAAGGAGACCCCCACCAATTTTCTGGTAGCAAATTTGGGAATGGACATCTCCATCCGATGAGTAAAAGAGACTGAACGGTATTGGAGAACATATAGAAGGTCGCTTTCCTCCCTGACTTCAAGATCACCTACCCCATGAAGCCAAATCTCTCTCATTTCAGCACCCTTTGGAAATCTCCCTGTAATCCTGCCACCAAGCTCTTTGTTAGAATTTTGCCTGCAGCAGCATGAATTTTTGCTCGTGGTCCATGTGGGCCTCAAAGACGACAGTAACTCTCTGCCACTGCAGTTTTACAACCATAACCTCTTCTTTCCCTCCACTGCCTATTTGCTCCCTGAGACATTGTGTTGCTCTGTGTGTGAGCTGCCTGTGGCACAGCAGCTTTGCTGGGTGTGTTCCAGAAATAGAAAAGGTGAAATAAGTCAAACAGGGACCAGGGCTGATACACATCCATCAGCTTTCTTTTCTATGCATGCAGTTTACAGACACCCAACTATCCTGTGGACTACATAGCAAAGAATAGATGGGTCAGCTTGTCACTTTTACTTGGAGGAGACAAAAAACATCTTTTCTTTATGAAGAAAAGCTCAGCATTTGAGCAAATCACAAACCTTCTGTAAGGAATAACTTCAGCAAGGCAGACACAAAGGTTCTGCTCATGGCTAGACAATAAATTAAACTAAATGCAATGATGAATTTTTCTTTTAATTGATTCATTTTTTTATTGTTTTGCTGCGTGTGTAAAAATATATTTTCAGCCCTGATTGTTGCATTCTTGTGATTATCTGGAGAGTGTAGAACCACCATTTACTCTTAAAGCCAGTAACGAGTTTAACTTGTCTAATTTTTAGATATGTCAATATATATTCCACCCCTATTTTCGGACTCAATTTGATCCTGAAGTACTCTGAAGTATTTTATGTCATCTGCTTAATTGGATGATTTTCTCTTTTAGATGTTTTTACTTTTACGTTACCATTATACCCAAAGATCTGAAGACATAAAAGATGTTTAAAATACAACTGATAAATCCACAAAAATAGTAATATTTTCCTAATTTGGAAAGGCTGTTCTAGAATGCTGCTGAAATTCATGCAGATTTTTAACTTAGTTTTCATCTCTAATAAAGTAGAAATAAAAATCTTTAAGCTTCAGAGCTCTCATACATAATATTTTTAACAATGAGAATTGTTCCCATCAGTTTGTCAGACAGATATTTGGGAAAGCCTTTAAGAGTTTTTTATAAGCCTGATTATCTAAGAGATCTGTAGGAAAAGAGAGAAATAAAGTATTCTTTAAAAGCTATACTCTTGTTCTTTTCTATTACAATTACTGGGGAGCCTAAGTCCAGCCAGAAACTTATTTTGAGCAAAAGAGTGAACAACAACCCAAAGAGCTTAGCTTGAGCTTATGAAATACCTTTGATGTCATCTTGTCCTAAAAAATTGACAAAATTTTAAAAAGTTATTCCTCCTTTGTTGTCACAGAATCTTGAATCTTATCCTTTGGACTACAGTACAGTCATGTTTCATGACCTTGTGTGGTTATAAGTTCTAGATTTAGAGAGTAAGTTACATAATTAAAAAAAAAACAGCTTTTTTCAGGCCTTTCTGGAACTTTTTCTCTCCTGAAGAGAAATAATGAGCTCAAAAACCTATGGATTTAAATAAAAACAAAATGTTTTTTCACAATTAATATACCCATTTTGCATAGAAGGACAAGAATGAGTATTCTGTATTCAGTAATTAAATTTGAATCAATAATTATTTTTTTTAATTCAGATATTTGTGATTTTTTTCCTTTATTTAGGGGTCTTCTAGGAGTTTTAAGCTGACCAACTCTCTCTACAAGATACCTTTTTCCCTCAGTGCAGAATGAGGTGCTTTTGCTTAATGATGTCCCTAGACAATATACAGATGTAAATTTTTAAAATATAGTTAAAAATTAAAAGTCAGCAAAAGGATCAGACTCTGAATTCTACTTATTGCTCAAAAACTGAATTGCAATTCTCCACAAGGGGACTTTTTTTTTAGCGAAGGAACAGCAAATGTTATTTTCACTCAGCTGAAGCAGTTAAAATCCTTGCACCTTTAACAATAATAAATATTAAGTAATGTCACTTCATAGTTTAGAAAATAATGAAGACACAATAAGTTAATAAATCATTCTCCTGAAATACAGAAAACATGACTAGATTATTCCTCTAATATCTGGCCATCTGTGATGCATAAAAGTAAGGGAAAACCTTTCTATTTAGGCTCATAAGTGCAAAAAGGAATTTTAAATAATTTCATATATTTCTTGTCCATAAATCTCTGCTCTGTTTTTATTTAATTTCTGAAAAATGATGGATCTTTAGCTTTCATTTTGCTTTTGCACCATATTCTTACAATACTTCATTGAGGCAAATCTGTAAGACTAACATTAAAGATACATGAAACAATGCAGCCTACTTATTAATAACTAGAAGGTTCAGCATGCCAGTTTGTTTACATTTTTTTTGTTCCATGAAGTTGGATCCTCTACACTGCAGTTTAAATGATAGATGCTATTCTGTATCTCTTTTCCCAGGTTATGTACCTCATTTAGTTACTTCATTGAGGGCTTAATGTTTCCTGAAAGAGAAAGAAAGCTCTGACCAACCTTCAACTATTGGATTGCAAATCACTTCTCTTGCCAATACTGTCATATAGATTAATCCACACAACAAAGTTATACAACTGCTGGTCCCTTCTTCAAGACTCTCAAGTGTCAGACACAAATGGTAATATTCAGACTTTACATTTAGCACCAGGTCAAAGAATTCATCAAGTGAAAAAAATCTGTCAAATCCCAGCTGTGAAGAACCTCTCCCATGATGCAGGGAACCAACACTGTTCATTTTCTTTCAGAAAATTCAACTTTCAAGGGTGTAGAGTTAAAGAGAGTGCTCCAGAATACAAAGGGATAGATGACTGAAGTAAGAGCCAAGTCACATTTCAGTACAAGGTCTTACAACACATTGCAAAAAAACAGTAATTCATTATAATTAAGTATGATGAATGAGGAGTTGCGTTTCTTTACACTGCATACTGACACAGTGTGATTTTTACAGATTCCAGAGAGGGGTCTTGATTTAAATCACACAATCCTCCTTGATCATCAAACTGTTGAATTTATTTGCAATTTCATAAAACTCCATATTCTAATTTTATTGTGGTTGTAGACCTAAGGACAAAAGTTAAGTGTCTGTCTGCAAAAATCATATATCTTATTTTTCAAAATATTTGGAACAAGTGATAAATAAAATGGCAAGAATGATAAACTTCTTATCTGTTATTGCTGTTAAAATACTGTGATGCAATACAGGTTTAACAATCTGTGCTTGACCAAAAAATTAACAATAGGGATTTTTCCCAGTGTATATTGCATGTAAAATATCACTACAGTTATTTTTCATAAGCATGGCACCGTTGTAACTGTAGAAGTACTTCAAGGATACATATTTGAAGAGAGTGCTTCAAACAACCTATTTGTCATCATTCCTCTTCTAAGTGTTTTTAGAAGTTTGTAGATACATCATAAGGAGAGTGTTTCAAACTGAACACAGCCTAACAATGTGAAGAATGAGGAAGGTCTTTTACAGGCTTCTAGCCAGAAGAGGAAAGTCAAAGAAGTTGTACCCCACCGATAAACAATGCTGGAAAACTGGTAGCTATGGATGAAGAGAAGACTGTGGTACTCAAGAATATTTTTCCTCTGTCCTTAATGGCAACCTCTCTTGTCACATCTCTCAAGTGGATACACAGCAGGATGAGGACCAGAGGATCAAAATCCCTCCCATTGCAAGAAAAGAGCAGGCTCCTAGCAACCTGAGGCACCTGAATGTATGTAAGTCCATGGAAACTGAGTAAATGATGCCAGATTCCTGAGCAAATTGTCTGAAGCAGCTGTCAAGCAACTCTCCATGATATTTGAAAAACCATGGCAGTCACATGACATCCCAGGGGATTGGAAAAGGGGAAATACTGTACCCATCTCTAAAAAGGATATAAAGGAGGACCCTCAGAACTACAGACCTGTTGCAATCCTTCCGTCAATACCTGGGAAGATCATGGAACAGATCCTCCCAGAAATTATGCTAAGGCACAGGGAGGACAGGGAGGTGATTTGAAGCATCCATCACAGCTTCACCAAGCTTGTCAAGTCGAGCCTGACCAACCCAGTGGCCTTCTATGGTGGGGTGACTACATCAGTGGACAAGGGAAGGGCTACAGGTGTCATTGATCTGGAGTTCTGTAAAGCCTTTGACAGTCACCTACAGCACCCTGGTCTTGAAATTGGAAAAGACAGAATTGATGGGTGGACTCTTAAATGCATAAGGAAGTGGTTAGACAGTCACATCCAGAGGGTAGTGCTCAATGGCTGGAAGTGCTGAAGGACATCAGTGACAAAGGGCAGTGTCCCTCAGGGCTCTGCATTCAGACCAGTGGTATTTAATGTCTTCATTAATGACATAGATAAAGGAACCAAGTGCTCCTTCAGCAAACTTACTGATGACACCAAGCTGAGTGGTGCAGTTGTCACACTTAAAGGACAGGATGTCATCCCGAGGGATTGGGACAACCTCAAGAACTGGGCCCATGGAAATCGCACGAGGCTTTCCAAGACCAAGTGCAAGGTGCTGCACCCAGCTCGGGGCAGCCCTGGGCATCAACACAGGCTGGGGGCTGAACAGATGGAGAGCAGTTCTGCCCAGANAATTGCAGCCTTCCAGTACCTGGAGGGAGCCTCCAAGAAAGGTGGAGAGAGACTCTTTACAAGAGCATGTAGTGACAGGACAAGGGGGAGCGGCTTCAAATGGAAGGAGAGTGGGTTTAGGTTAGATGTTTGGAAAAGGTCTATGGCATGAGGGTGGTGAGGCACTGGAAGAGGTTTCCCAGAGAATATGTGGATGCTCCATCCCTGGAGGTGTTGAAGGCCAGGCTGGCTGGAGCTCTGAGCAAGCTGCTCTATTGAAATGTGTCCCTGCCCACAGCAGAGGAGCTGGAACTAGGTGACCTTTAAGGTTCCTTCCAACCCAAAACATTCCATGGATCTGTGACTATGATTCTAACACATTCTAATTAAACATCTCATAATATATAACCTTCATTATTGTTAATATTTCTTTTATTTATGGAAATAAATACAAATAATAAAAATACTTTGTATTTATATGTGCACATCATAAACAGATACACTGATGCTTCAATATGCTTTTACACTTTTCAATAACAAATATTTACCTCCTAAACAGAAATTACACTTTTTCAATATAAATTAATAAGATGGAATTGTTTTATAGTATTCCTATCACAAAAACTACATTCTACGTTTATTTGTCTGAAAATATGAAAATAGAGTTTTTATTTTGTTCTATGAGAAGCAATTATAATTTATATTTTTAAAAAATTAATAGATTTATACCATGTTTTCCTGGTGTAGTACTAGCATTTACAGCAAAATTACACAAGCCAATATTTTTCTTGATTTTTTTTGTCTTCTTAGAGTCTGGCAGAGATTATCTGAAAGCCTAGAAATAAAATAACTTCCTCACAAGCACATAGAAATAGCAGAAGACTAGTAGCCATATAAATGTAGTTTATTCAAACTTGGTATAGTAAGTAATAGTAACCCAGTTTACTAAAAATCCCCTAAGTTTTGCAACAGAAATGGGAAATACAACCTTTAGAAGTTCGTATGGGAAATGGGCAAGGTTTTTTATTTGAGATGCTTTGTGGGATGTATGAACAGCAGTGGGACAAGCAGCCAAAAGAGAAGAACTGCAGAGTGTACTGCTCCAGGTGTGCTGTGGCATCCTCAGCTGCCTCCAGTAGCTGTGCTATTGGCTACTCATCTCTGGGGCAGGCACCTGGCCTCTTTCTTGCCCTGAAGCCCCAATGGAGACCAATGCCTTTGAATAGCAGTGTCGTGGCTGCCCTCTCTCCCCCTCCTCACCTGGATGCCCTGGGGAGACCACGGTCAGCACCAGGCAGTGAACCGCTCCTACTCTTCACAGTCATATACTGCAATTCTGTCCTGATCCTACAGCCCATGCTGCAGTGGTGCTCCCACCCACGCCCCCACCCCACCTCCAGTGCACACCATTAGAAAGGGAACTTGGGTCCATAGGGCTCTATGAAGGCTGCTGACCACTACGTTTAGGAGAGCCTCTAAGTATTTGTATGTAATGAGAATTTCTGTACAAATAGTATCATATAGATGAAATGCATATTCCCATGGCTGATAGAGTATTGACAACCTGATAGAAAATTGTATGCGTGGACATATGTTTATTTCCATTTAAAATCAAGAACTTTCCAAAACAAATGACTATTTATCTTGCAGCACTTTGCCTATAGAGTACAAAGTAATGCAAAGAGTTGTGATGTTTATAATTACATCATTTATAATTACCTTATTTATCTTTTGCTTTAGGATCTTCTTCTTTACTTTATACCCTATGTATCTATAAATTCAGCTTTTACTGGATGTAAGTTAAAATGAAAAGATTGAAAATCTGGCAGCTAACATTGCAAATGCTCAAAAATCTGCTGAGACAGAAACCAAATTCTTGGCAGTTACAAAGCCAAAATATGAGAAAAGGCTCTAACCTTCCTGAACGAGTGGGAAAAGCACAAGTGTTTAACAGAGGGAACTAAAATGAAGGAGGCTTAGTGAGCTAGAGAAATAGAAAACATACATTAAAAAGATTATTCATTAAATAAATGTACTCGTGGGTGTGCATCATGAACCAGATTCAATAAACACTAGGGCACATGCTTAAATTTAAGCACTGACTGCAAAGTGTCTTAGATGGATGCTTAGGTGCGATGCTGAACAGAGATTTTGTAAGTGAAGTTGTGTTTGTCTGCTTCACCGACACACAGGCTGCTATGTTTTCTGTAAAGAATATCTTACTAACATTTTATACTGAGATCGCTTTCTTATTACAATCTTTTTTTTTTTAACAGTGAAAATGAAATATTATAAAGAAAATATCCGTGAGAGATATATATAATATTGGACCCATGCATCCCTTTCAAGTATCCTTTCATGGTGTTTGGAAAGAAAAAAAAAATGGGGAAAGTAACAGTACCCCTATGCAGCTCTTGAATGATTAACAAGACTAAAAGGATTACCACTGAGTATTTATTTTATGAGGGGCACAATGGCATTCTGAAAGATCACATAGAGAAATCACTTGCAAAAAAAATCTGGATTTTTTACAAATTAAGGTTTCTGTTAGAACTGTTTGTAATTGCAGAACATATGGCTGCTGGCAACCATTGAAAAATGACATCATCTTTGACCCCAGAAATACGAGTGATAAATATAAGAGGATTATAAACCTTTTTCCATAGTGCTTTAATGCCTCTTCCTAGCTTGTCAGAAATGATTGCCTTAGAAGTAAAGTAGTAAATATTTAAGTCTTCGTCGTTGGCAGAATTAGCTTGTTAACTGTGAAGGGAACATTAGCATAAATATCTTCTAAATAGTACCATTATCTCTCTATGGCTGTTCGGATGACCAGACCAGAGCTGAACTGAGCTCATCACCACCCACCACTGGCAAAGGGCTTACTATATCTTTTGGAAACCACTTCTTTTCCCTGGCCTTGGCTTACCCTTTCAGATTCTCTTTTCCCCAGGGCTCCATTCCCAGCCCTGTGTGTATGAAGTTCCAGAGCTGTGATGCAGTTAGGCTGCACATCAACCAGACACAGGCTCCCTTTCCTTTGAGGGACATGCCCTGGCTGCCCCTGGAGGCATGACTCCGTCACAGGTACCTTTTGAACACACCTCAGCTCGCTGATGCAAAGTGGTTTAGCTCCACAAGTGTTAAGGGAGTGCTGAATATCTCCATAGTCTGTCTCAGAACGTTTTGAGGGGGTAGATGTTGGGTTTTACACACTGTCCAGAATGACCTTTTGTCTACTTCCTCCTAGCTGCAGAGAGCAAACACCAACAGCATAAGAAGACAGCAGTTGCCTGTCACACTTTGATTTGTTAGTATATGGCAATGATATGACCACATGAACTGTTGCTCCAAACTATCTGTTGGATGGAGACACCAAAACCATGAATAAAAAAACAGAACACCTAACAATATACTTTTTATAAAATATAATTCAAATATGTATATATATGTAAAGCATATATGTGTATAAAATATATTAATTAAATAAAATTTTGTCATTTTGTTTTTCATAGAGTGATGGAATTAAAATCAGAGATATTTTAGAAATTTAGCAGCAGGGTATTTACATTAAGGTACATATTCTTCTGGAGAAAAGGAGAAATATGTTAATACATTATTTTTTTCTCATGTAAGACAACTCTTGTTTATCTATTCTTGTATTGTGTTTATTTTACATATCTGATTAAGCAAGCTAGTTTCGGGTACCACACAGTGTTGAGGACTTAAAATTTCAAGTGTATAACATTTTGTGCTGCAGTCCTCTGTGTAAAAGAAGGGCCACAGAATGAAATCTCAGGCTTCTTTACTGTACTTGGCTGCTGTATATTTCACGAGATATATGGCTGCACTAAGACAGATATAGGGAATATGATTGAAACCAGGATATCTGTTACACACTCCCAAGTATGGAGGCCTGAAAATACTTCTAAAAGGAGCCCTTACTCATTTTTAAGGGGGCCTATAAGACAGACAAAGACAAACTTTTTAGCAGGGCCTGTTGCAATAGGAAAAGGGGTACTGGTTTTCAACTGAAGGAGGGTCAATTTAGATGAGATGTAGGAAGAACTTGTTCTACGATGAGGGTGGCACAGGTTGCCTCAAGGCATGGTGGAAGCCCCATCCCAGCAAAGATTCCAGGTCATGTTGGATGAGGCTCTGAACAAATTGGTCTAGTTGAAGTTGTCTTTGCTCATTGCAAGGTGGTTGGACTAGATGATTTTTAAAAGCCCTTCTAGCCCAAACTGTTCTATGATTCTATGATTTTATGATTTGGAGCTTAAAGAGAGCCTTGTAACACTGCACTACTCACATGAAAGTCACCACAGGATCAAGCTTCATACCAGGTGTGCACCTGCTAAGGAAAGCACACAGTACCCCTGAATTCAAAACTAATATATGACATATAAAACACCTTTGCAGAACTGGACTTGCATGCCATGAACTCTTTCCAAAGGAAAACTCTCTGTGCTGTGTCTGTTCCTGTTTAAGAATAACTTGCATAAGTTAAGGTTGCACAGGGCTGAATAGTTATAAATCCAAGACAAATAGTACTTGCACTCCACATGAGAAGTAGAGGACCAGTGGTTAACCTCTGTACTTCTAATAAGTCAGCTTGATATAAAAAACTCACTAGCAGTAAAGGCAACTAGCCTACACAAAGATTAATTTTAAATAGAAAACATACTGCTCAAAATTCAATTTCAGGTGAATGCAATTTGAAAGAATTAATTTTCTTGCATTTCCTGTTTGAAACTGACAAGGTATTGCAACTTTTCACATAATTACTTTAAAAAAATGATGATTGTTTACCAGTGTCAGCTTACCCTTTGATGTTGGTCATATTATTTCTCTTTTAGAAAGCACTTATAGCTACATAGTAGGACTGTTTCATCATCAGTCAACTGATGTATCATAGACTATTGCTAACGCAGAACTCCAGTCCTGATTTCACCAGATCAACAGGAAATATCACATTAAATTTAATAACACCGGGATGGGTATTTTCATCTTCTCTCAATGTTCCAGCCAGAAAACATAGAGGATCCCCACATCCACATGCACACAGCCCTGGAAAACCAAACCCTGCATTCTGACTCACACAATTAACAATATGTCCTCCTACACGCTAAAGGGAAGAGAAATCTCACGCTGATGGAACCACCATTGATATCCTGTTATTTATACCTGTATCAAAAGAACTGGAGACTCAGATGTCAAGTTGTTATGCAATCAATTGCTTTGTGTTTTCACCTTTTCTACCAAAGCAGTACAGATTAGAAACTGCTTTAATAAGCAGAAGGCTTTAGTATTATTTTTTTCTTTATACTTGATTTTTACGTTAGCATATCTTAAACAGCAGTAGATAAAACCTCATCTCATACTTAAAAAATAATATAAAATTGTAGCAATATTTTTACATGGGGCAAGGTTGTCCTAAAAAATCCCCCACACAACTACTGCAATATAGAAACCAGAAAAGAAAAAACATAAGTCATTAACAATTACTCAACATTTAGCACATGATATTTCAGTGTCTAGTTTATTAATTTCATTAATCATTGAGAAAACCAATGCACTATTTTTTATCAAAATCAAGTTTTAAATTCCTTTTTTTTATTTTAATTTCAGGGAATTTTGGAAATTACAAAAGTGACAAATAATAATTCTGCTTGGATTATACAGTTTTGTCTTTGAAGAGAAATTATGAAATTGCAGGCAGAGTCCAAGACCCACCCATGCTCCAAGGGGAAGTCACCATGCTCAACTTTCCCTGGCTGATCATCTCCTTCTTCCACTGAATGTTATCATCACTTCAAATTTTCCATCTGAACTTCCTAACATTTCATTTCCAAATGAATCAAACTGTGTCCTTTTAAGCTACTCTTTGCACCCATTTAGCTGACCTGATACATTTGGACCCAAATAGTTTACAGAATATTTACATAAACAGCTCTTCTAACAGTGTGGAAGACTAGAAAACCCCCAGATAGAGGGTAAAGGAAGATGCCATCCTAAATAAAGGCAGGGGCATAACTATGTCTCTTTCTCTTAGAACTGCTCATAAGGCTCTCACATTTGTCCTTCTGTGTATTTCATTCTTATTGCACTCTATGTAGAATCTCTCAGAGAAATTATTATTATATACTATATTAATATTATATATTATTATTATTGTTATTGTTATTATTATTAGGAATAATTATTTCTATAAATAATAAATTTAGAAAAATGTTAAAGTAAATTATAAGTATTTCATTTCAAGGGTCTGAAATAATATTTGGGGTGAAAATAATTTGCATTAATACCTGTCAAATTAGTCACTAATTGTATAAATATATACAGATATGATCCTTTAGATAACTGAAAATTATTAATTGCTATTGATGAAACTTTTTGAACTGGAGCAGATCCACCTCCAGGTCTGTCTGTGATGTACATGTCAAGATTATGCACTTGAGTACAAATTTGCATGTCCATGATCAGCTGCTGTGACACAGAGAAACTGCTGCCTAGAGTAGATGGGAACCAACCAGAGTAGATGGGAACCAACCAGATGAAGAAAAATAGCCAAGGGGCCTGAAATTTGCATATAGTACTTCACATAAAGGTTTGGAAACTTCACAAAGAACAAAAAATGATGCAAAATATAGTACACATTTGAAGAAATTAAAATTTATTCCCTCAAATTTAAGAAACATAGTGTGCTTATATGTTTGTACATCAGTGTTAGCTGTAAGAAAGCCAAAAATTGTGGAAGGGAATAACCTACTAGCAGGATCAACTGGCAAAATAATCTAAACAAAACCAAACCCCAACAGCAAAGAGTGTATTGAGACAAGTGGGAAAGATATTATGCAGCTGCCTGATCTAAACCAAAAAACTTAGCTGAAAATGTGCAACAGCAATGCCTTGTCAAGACTAAAACAAAATATGGAGTAAAATGCTGACATAAATCAAGGCTCTCAATACCTGTTGCCTAAAGATGGTTTTTAGTTGTCAGTACCAAAAATGCTGTGGTGATAGCCAACCAAGCCTATGTATAGATCACCATCTGGAATGCAAGGCTGGTGGAAAACTTGAGAGCAGATGACTAAGCTCAGATCTTACATAGCAACTTTATAAGCGAGAAGCAAGAACATTACAGATCTTGTCTATTATAAGCAATTCTCAAAGCAATTCCTGCAAAGGTAGGGAATGAGATGAAGGGTCTGGCTCAGGGCAGACAGAGTGAATGAAAGAAACCAAGAGCATCCTATTTGTTCCCCTTCTAGAAATATATCACTTAGTTTAATTTCCCGTTTCAAAGGCTAATGACACAACTAAGAATGTAAATGGAGATCCACATGAAGAGCAGATCTTAAAACTGGGCATAAATAAACAAGGACTGTTTATAAGTTGGTGTCCCACATGCTGCCTTCAGCGTTCCTGACTTCTCAAGACCTAATTGTGGAAAATTATGCTGCTCCTAAAGACCTTTTCTGTATTAATTGCATTTTTTAAATGGTGGAAAAGGAAGTTAGCAAGACTGAAAATGCAGTATTACTGACTTGGAAGAGGATTTGGCAGCTTCAGTGGTGAAAATAAAATTCTAGCCTTTTTGATTTGAGAGGGGTTTGGGTTTTTTTTGATTGACTGACAAATAAATTCTTATTACTTTCAAGCAGAAAACTATATGTATGCTTTTGAGCTACAAAACATTCTGGCTAAACGTTCAAAAACATCCGAAATCTCAGTTGTCCAAGTATAATGTGTACCTTAAACAAACAAACAAAAGGACCTCATCCAAATGTAAGGAAAAAATAAAAATTTCATAAATCCAACAAACAAAAGTAAGGTTGGTTCACTCATGTAATGACAGACCAAACACTAGAAAAGAAAGCATGAAAGACTTCCCTGTAGTTGTACTATTTGCAGGTCTCTTTACCAAGAGCTGCACTGTGTGTGCCAAGAAATCTCAGGGAGAAGTCACGACTGCTAGAGAGCTGGTGATGAGAGTTGATAGCTTGAACCGAGGCACCTGGCAGAAGTGCATTACAAAGAGGGTTCATTTCTACAGGAGAAAACTATTTGTTTTGGAAGGCTGACAGTGCAAGTCCACGATGTAAGAAGAGGGGGATCCAAAAGAGTTGGTATTTTTCCTGAGTTTTTTAGATGTGAGTTTAAGCAGCAGTGGAATTTTTCTCTGTGTTCCATGAAACATGTCTTGCAATCAGGAGGACATAAATCTGTGCTCATGCCTTTTGCCATAATGTGACCTGAAAAATCTGGTTGAGGTCATTCCTGGCATCAATAGGAGCAGATGCTGTGTCCCAAATTTCAGTCAAGTGTCTCACTAGAAACACAGACTTCCTCTCACTAAAGTAGTGGCTGAGCATGATACAAAATACCTGTTAACTTGACTATCCATACTCAAGCTCCTGTTACCTACTAACAAGTCCAGTGCTGAAGTTTATCATTCTCTAGAAATGTTCCCATCCTTTAGACATACCTTTAACTGATCTGCACTTGAGAAAAACTAGAAGCCTATTTATTTTGGGAAAAACATTGCAGTGTTTATTGCAGGATACCACTCTCCCTTTCTCAGCATTCATTTCTGGAATCTCAAAGGTTTATTTACATTTATCCTGGAAATACTACAATTTTCACAAAACAGGGATACACTGTCCACAGGGGGAGATATTTTCCAAAAGCTACTCTAGTTCTCAGTATTTTGAGGGCATGTTAACTGACAAGCAATATGCCTATCTGAACCTGTACTAAGATCTACAAGGTCCATTTATTTATCTATATATTTAAAAGTATTTTTTCAAGATCCAATCCACAACATTTTGATTCAGAAATACTGCATTATCTGTGGGAATAAGACAGAGGTATAGAGGCAATTCTTGGTCTGGCAGGTTAAAATATCTGCTTCATGCCCAAATTTTTCCTTCCTGTTTTAACTGCCATGAACACTTATGAAACTGAAAAACAACAGAGCTACAATTCAAATAAATTAAGATTTCTGATTTCTGTAAACTGCACATAGAATTATTCACCAAATGAGAAGAGAATTGATTTTGTTCACAAAATGTCACACCCTGTACAAGCACTATACAAAGTTTTCAGCTGTTTTGCTCCTCCATTTGCTTTTGAGTTTTGCAATCTCAAGAACACCAGTGATGACAAGCATTCAGGACCACAAAGTTTAATCACCTCAGATATCTGTGCCACATAAGTAGTCCAAAAAATATTGAAAACCAGGAAGTCTTCATAGTAAGAAAACTAGGAATAGTAATTTGATAACATCTTGAGAGTAGAGCACCTTTGGGAAATTAAGCAACTGCTGAATATATCTTCACTTCATACTCACACTGTGGAGTACCATAAATTAATATATTTCCAAATACAAAGGAACAGAGTAAAATCTTTCTTTTCAGTTTCAGGGGATTATTTATATCTCATGTTCTCCCACTCTGAGAAAGAAATTACATAAATATTTACATGGAGTATGCAAGTACTAAAATACACTAACAAATATAATTTCCAGGCAAATAAAGTGCTATATAAAAGGATGAGTTCTATTGAACATATAAAACCATCCTTCACACATAAGTACAGATTTTCCTGGACATAAAAAAAAAAAAAAAGAGAGAGAGACAAATCCCCTTCTATTAAAACAGATAAAACACTAAAAATACTATTTTTTTCAACATAAAGAAATTTTCTCTCTCCTATACCTAAGATAGCATAAAAGTTCTGACACTTAAAAATTCGCATTAAGATCAGACGTGTTTTAAGAGCTGTAATCACTTCAGGCTCCCCTTTAAGTCCTATTATATTTCAGGACTTAAGATATCTAAGAAACAATTCTCTGAAATGTCTCACTTGTCCTTGCAACAGATGGTGCAGAAAGAGTGCACCAGAGAAGAAGGCAAAAGTCCTAGGAAATTTACAAGTGTCCAAAGACACACGCACAGGCATGCGTGCACACTCAGCCAACAACTGAATATAATTAAACTACCTCATGCAAATAATAGCAAGAAAAACAATGGTAAAGATCCAGATCCACCTCCTTCTTCACAAGGCTCCAGCTTACATGCTGTAGTAAAGACTAACCTAGGTTTCAATCTTGAATCAGACTTCTTCTGATAGAGTGCTTACAAAATTCATTTACCATCAACATTCCTACTTGTAACTAGCTAGTTAACATCTGATATTCAAACATAACCAGTTTGAATATCAGATGTTCTGAGGCATTAAAAGCATTCATCAAGGTGTCAGAAGTAATGAGAAGTTATTTCACTGCTAAATCACAGATCCATGGAATGTTTTGTGTTGGAAGGAACCTTAAAGGTCATCTAGTTCCAGCCCCTCTGCTGTGGGCAGGGACACATTTCAATAGAGCAGCTTGCTCAGAGCTCCAGCTAGCCTGACCTTCAACACCTCCAGGGATGGAGCATCCACATATTCTCTGGGAAACCTCTTCCAGTGCCTCACCACCCTCATACCATAGACCTTTTCTGAACATCTAACCTAAACCCATTCTCCTTCCGTTTGAAGCCGCTCCCCCTTGTCCTGTCACTACATGCTCTTGTACAGAGTCTCTCTCCACCTTTCTGGGAGGCTCCCTCCAGGTCTTGGAAGGCTGCAATTGGGTCACC
>VZTN01012414.1:2670-18073 GCA_013400515.1 Erpornis zantholeuca
ATGTGCAAGCACTTATATCTCAGTATTAATATATCTCTGGGTTTTGGTAGGGGTCTTGGAAGTGATTTTTTTATAGCTGGATTTAGGTAATGATTCTGATTATCCTTTGGATTTGTTCCACTGAGAGGCAACATTTTTACTGCATTTTTTCCACAGGCAGTTCATTTTCAAGAGCTGTATCTTTTCAAGACAAACTGTAGCCTTCTTTGCTTGAGAGATTATAAAATCTCGAGAAAAAAAAAAATCACCGCTGTTGGAAATCTTCCTCTCCCCCCTTAAAAATTAACATAAGTACATAAAATGTATGCACTTTGAGAGCAGCAGACAAATTCTTCTCCTATGTCTGCATGTACTGTCTAGGTTTTCTGTCTCATATAGTTACTACCCTACTTCCAGAAAGCCTTGTCTGCAGAGACTATTTTTGACACTTGCCTGCCACTGAGCTTGAGGCTGGGCTAAGAGCTGCTGAATGTATAGAGAGGTTTGGATTTTCCTCTTTTCTCTTTAAACCCATTTTCCTGCAGGGCTGGTGGACAGTTACTTGAATCAAAGCAGCATGACCCAAATCAGTGTTTATAACCACTCAGCAGTCACTGTGTATATTTTTTCCCCTCTCTATGAACTGTCCTTTAAAGCTACAAAAGATGCAAACAGAGCTAGCAGTGGGGAGAAAAGAAATTAGGTTATTTCAAGGTTGAGAAAAACAATTATGAGCTTATGTGTTTGTTGTTATTTCCCTGTTTGGAGGCAGGATTTTGTGAAGATGGTTGAGGACAGACAAGACCTATACTGGGAAAAAAGTTTGAAAAGCCCATTTTGGAAGATCAGAGGGAAAGAAAGCAAATTCTGTCTAATAAAATAGCTGTAGTCTTAAGAATGATAGAAAGAGTATGATTTTCATTTCCTAAAATAGGTATTAATTCCTTCATAGCCAGACGACAATGAAAAGCAGGGGAGCTGCATAAATGGTGTACCTTTTCTGGTTTTGCACCTCTCTTTATTCTTTTTGAACAAAAAGGAAGCTGCTGGAAAGCTCCAGAGTTTCCAAAGCAGAATTGAGCAGGGTGAGGTTTGGTGAGTCAACATGGACCATGAAAATACTGTTTAATGTAATGTACTGTCCCCAACCATTTTCTGATATTCTGTTGCCATTGTAATTGTATCAATTACTCCTGGACTTTTCTTCATTGTTCCTGCAGGCTGTCTAGTTAGACCAGATCCTGCAAGCGTTTTTGCATAAAGAGCAAAACATTTCCACCATGACTAAAACCAGTTTGACATGATGGTACTTGCCCAGTGGGATTATTCTGCTGCCTAATGAATTTGCCAGTGGAGTGCTTTGCTTAATTTTCCTAGAATATTAATCTTAGTGCAATTAGCAATGTTTGCATCTCTCTCCCAGAGCACTGGACTAAACTCTTCAACCATGAAGAAAAGCATCAGAGTGGGAACAGCAAAGAACCACTACTCTGCTAATGTAACCAAGTGACACTTTTGTGTTGCTTTTCTCAAAGAAAATGCCCTACATTCATGTGAAATTGATAGTAATAGCAGGAGTGTTGGAAAACAATGAGTTCCACCTCCTGCATCCAGATCATCATCATACATATTTTCATCATTAGAGGCTGTGTTGTCAAGAAGGGCCAGACAAAACTTTAATTTAAGTAATTGGCTTGACAGGGTGACATGGCACAAGCAGCAAGCAGCAAGTGCAGGCATTTCCTGCCTCATAGTTAAACTGCATACTAACTATACAGCTTCTCTGTCAGGGGAAAAAGTTAGTATTAGGATCCAGGTACAAGGATACTGCATGTGAGGGTCTGTGTGGAATGTCATGTGTGTTGAAGCCCCCTAAATTTCAGTGGCTGGATCTGGTTCAAGCTCTGATCTACTTTGATAGTGACAATATATGCACACTGTGTTTCTGGATGTTGGGTTCTGGCTTCGTCCACTACAATCATGTCTCTCTTCTGGGAGGTTAGGGAAGGTTTAAATCAAACCATTGAAAAAGGGGACTAATCCATCATTAAGTTCAGAGAAGCCAGAGAGGGGAATGGAGAAGTGGCAGGTATGGTCCTGTGAAATGTGTTGCCTCTTGAACTCTCAACACAGCTTGGCTTGGAGCACTGTAGTTTCTCCTTTCCTTGGAGCCAGGCAGCTGGATAACTGCTGTCACTCACTGAGGAGTGATGAGGAAGCCCAAACACAGAAAACAGAGCTGTTTTCTGAAGCCTTTCTGTAAAAGAAGAGGGTTTTGTGCTTTGCTGAGTGCTTTGTGCATCAGCCTGAGAAAACAATTCCACTTGTAGAAGATCAGTGCTTTAATTAAAAATGTCTAGTACAGATAGCAGTTAGAAAATCCTGATTGGAGTTCATTCTATGGTAGACAAAGCAAACCACTTTCTACATGCTCTACCTCTAGAAGTGTTTTACCTCCAGCTCTGTTGTGCAATGTCATCATACAAACACAAAAAGCAACTTCACCCTGCAAAGTTATTTATGAGCCATGGGAAGCAGGAAGACAAGCTGGGGTGCCCTAATGATTCTCTTTTAGCCAAGGCCTCTAGGGATCTATGGCAACATACCAAATAATCAAACTCTCTCTAAAGATTTTTTTTTTCTCAAAGCAGCCAGCAGCTCAACACAGCAGCTGTGCAGCCACCACAGCAAAGAGACTAAAGGCTGAACAATTATTCAGGTGTGTGCAGTGGCACATTAGAAAGAAGAACTGAGTGGGCAAACCCACAGAGCTATTCCTGTTGTATTTTTGTCTGCAAGTTGGAGTCTGGGCTTGCCCACAGCATTAACACCCTGTATTTCTGTGTCAACACACTTGAAAAACTGAAAAACTGATTTTGAAACTGATGGAATTGTAGCAGAGAGACTTGTCTGCTACAAATAATGTATTTAGCCTTTTCAGTGGGCAAATGAGGTCATATGTACCTCGGAAGTAATGAGATCCCCGCTCCAAAAACCTCAGTTGCAATGGGACAGTCAGCATCCCACCCAGCTGCTGAGCAGCCTGTAATAATCAGCCCCAAGTCAAGAGTGGATAGAAGCAGCCAGACATTATAGTCTTACCCTGTACACCCATTTGAAGATAAAGGAAAAAATACACCTTTGTGTCTGGGATCAAACGAAAGCAGGAGCCCCTAGTCTGTGCATTGTTATGTGTTTTGTCTGCTGTTAAAATCTTTTGTTTTGCCATTCCCAAGCAATTCCAGTAGTTAATATCCTCTTCACATTTCTCTGCAGGCTGCTGAGAGTTACTAATTTCTTGTAGCACTGTCCATTTATCCAGTGTAATTTGACTGAGTTTCCTGTGGCTAATCACAGAGTAGAATCTAGAAAATTGCTCTTTTTAAGGGTAATTTCCATTTGAGATAAATAGACTAAAGATCAAAATCCCAGATCAAAATGCATCTGTGCTTTTGGAACGTTTGGAGCTCTGGAAAATTGGATTTCATCTGGTTAATGTGCAGGAAGGAAAGGGCAGTGAGGTCCGCAGTGATAATGTCAGACATGAGGGTTCTGACAGGCAGAGCTGAGCAGTTCATTAATTGCTGCTCTGAGCCCCGCTGGCTTCCTGTACACACAGAGAGAGCTGAGTGTAAGAGACATAAACCACCAGGTACAGCACATCCCTCCTCACCTCACAGTGTGCTAATCCTCAGGGAAACAAGCACATTTGTTCCATTCACAGAAGAAGAGACAGAGATCAATATTCTGTTAGCTATATTGTTACTGGTACGTTGTTCCATCACCATAAGGTCAAAATAGGGGTGGCTTAACATGTATTTAGCCCTTTACTCCTCATCTGAGAACAGCCTAAAGCATCAGTCAAGGCATCCTGAACCTTACAGTCTCCCACTGCCCTTAATCTGACACGAGCTTTTTGTGTTTTCTCCTACAGCCTGTCTTTGCCTTTTACCTTGTCTTTCCAGCTCAAGACAAGGAAAATGAAGTCACCACTATTCTCTGGACACATAGGGAACTCCTAACAGCTATCACCAGCCATGTCCCAATTTAGTTTGTGGTCCTTCAGACACAAAGAAGGAGGAAAGTGTCCAGTTACCTACTTAAGCAATTCCAGGGGAGTATTTGCCTTTGCAGAGCAAATGACAATTTTATCTCATTGTGGCCTGTACCAGAGCATTTACACTGAAACAACATGACCAGATCTACTTCTGCTCCTTTGGAAATTACAGCAACACAGCCAGAAATTGGAAAAGAAAACCATGATAACGCAAACATGTCACAATCATCTCAAGGACATGTCTTTGAAGGCAGTTTTTCCTGAGTAACATAGGCAGACTTGAGCTGTTGGTAGCAAGGCAAGTGCCCTTTTGTGTGAGAACCAATGGTCTCCTTCTCCTTGGGAAGTCCTGGGACCATTGTGCCACCCATTCTGTCTTTCCCAGGCTATTATTTTCAGTTGTAGAAAATACTCAAAAAGCTTCCTGTGTTAGTAGAATACACCTCTCACAGCTCCGCTTAGTCTTCCTTCAAAAGCAAAAACCACCCTATTTTCTTAAGCATGGAACATTAATGAGTCAAGTATCATCTGTACAGTAGCATTGTCTCATTTTAATCTTCAGTTTTTTTGCCAATAGATCTCAAAGGAGATCTTACTATTATGCAGACTTTAAAGATGCTGGGAACAGAAACAAGCTAGAGAATCAGAGAATGTCTCCAAAGTCACTGCCCAATCCTTTATGCTGTATCGTTCCTCATTCCTCCCCACATTACCCTGATATGAACTCACATCCATCTCTTTAAACTCACTGTCACCATCACATTGTCTCTGTGCCTTCATTTTATTCCTCCCCTTGTCTTTTCGGTATTCTTTTCATTCCCTGGTATCAGAGCGTGTGAGCATTTGGAAGCCAAGCAGTGTTCTTCAGCCCTTGTTAGCCAGCTCCTTGACTGACCCTTGAGGGTAAGGTTAGTGATCAGTAAGGACATTCTACAGTGAGGGCAAAACACAGTGACAAAAGGTCTCTTCTTGGAAGAAAATCTTAATGATTATCTGCCTAGGCAAACCACAAAGTGTTTCCCCTAAGCAAGATGTGGCCATGAAGCTTGGTAACTGTGTTGTCAGTATCCATACAATGCAAAGTTACCTTTCAAAAATTCAGGTTTTATAAATACACTGCATTGTTCTGCAGCCAGCCTTTACTGAGCTTTTCCCAAGCCAAAATCCTTTTCTTTTTAGCAGTTAGTGGTAATGCTCTTGGGGTAAGGTGAGGGCAGTGGGAGTGGGCCCTAAGGAGAATAGAAAAGCTCCATGTGATTTACTGTGAGGTCAAGGCCATTAAAGAGCAGCCTATTCAGTATAGAAAACAGCCACAATGTGCTAAGCTATTTCAAATCTAGTCACACCTGCAGTTCTTGGATGCACAGCCAAGCTGCTATAGCCAGATTGAGTGTTTAGAAATCTCATTGTGACCAAAAGAAAGTGCACTCTTTTGCCTGAACTGAGGGAGCTATACAGCCTTGTGTTCTGGGAGCTTCCTGAGCTGCAGCCATTACAGTGATTTCGCATTTCCTGAGGAGTTCACTCCCACTAATGAACAAATAAGATTGAACTGTTTCATGTCTAGGCCTGAAACTCCTCTCAATCGCTGCCTTCGTAAGGATGATCGAAGTTCCTGAGCCTGCACATTGCTCTATCCAGAGGGACCTTTGCCTCCACCTGGAGTCAACTGCATTAATAACACTTCTATACTTCTGACATCTGCTTCACTGGGTCAGTTTGCAGGACTAGCTGTGGGTTGGGGTTTTATTTTAAATGTAAAGATGTCTGTAACTTCCTAATCAAAAGCAAGAAAGAAAGCAGAATGCTGTATTTTTTTAAATGAGAAGGTAATAAACCCAAGTCTGAATATTTTGATAGATATGCTGGAAGGGTATATAATGTAGCAAACAGTTGCACTATTTTTTCCTAGTACGAGTACCTAACCTGAGAAATATTACTTCTTTCTCTAAGTCCTCTTCCAGTTCTGAAGTTGGGAAGTTTAGAAGGAGTGGAGTACAAAGTCTCAGTGAAATGTGAAGCTTATGTAAACAAATCTGGTACTTAGCTTTGTGAGGTAGCCTATTACTTTTGTTTTTCAGTTACCTCAAATACTGCCTAATTATTTGGGGTTTTTTTCCCCAAAAATAAGCTAAATAGTGACACTTCTGAAAGCATCTGTGCTTCACACAAGGTCACAGTCATATGAAAATTACGTTCTTCACTTCATCTAAAGCAGTTTTACAGGAGCCCTTTAGTATGCACTGTTACTTTTTCTTAATAATCCTGGACAGTTTAATTCTCTTGTTCTTTCTCTCTGCTACCCTGTTTTGTACACTATCAGGTTTGCAGGGATTCTCTGTATTGTTTTTGTAACACATGGGCTTGTTTCTAGAAAAACCTTTACTGTTGTAATCATTGTTCTTGGATTGTGGAGCTCTATCTGTAAAGAGAAAAACAACTTTCAAATGCCCTCTGCTTTCTCCAAGTTTACTGTAATTAGTAAGTTTAGTTAAGAGATATGTATTCTTTTAAGTTCCTGTTACGTTCTTTTCCAGTTATTGACTGCTTTCACAATGTGTGTACTTAGTACTGCTCATCCTTTACTATGGTGAAAATGACACGTTTTGTTAATATCAGATGGAAATTGTGGTTTGGATAAAGTTCTTCAAATTGATAATGGTGTGCGATTTTTCATTTTGTTCTCAGTTTACTTGGGAGTAGTTAGAAGTCTGGAATTGCAGTTATTTAACTATTACCTCCAGTAATACTCTGACACTAGTAATTTCTTGCAGTTTACAAATCTGCATGATTTGGTAGCCTTGGGAAACTGTCTCTGTTGAATATATGGCATGGAAAGAACACTGTGGCAATTTCTACAGGAAAAACCAGCTCTCAAAGTCCAAGAAGTGCCTCAACACATTTGAGACCCAAAAAAAAGTCTTATTTTCTTCAAACACGAGCTCAGAAGCCCTTTCACCACGAGCCCTTGTGTCGCTGCCCTCTGCCAGGTCTCTCCTCAGCTGAGCTTGGCTGTCCTGGCTCAGAGAGCTGTGCAGGTGCCTGGTGTCTGTGCCCCCAAACTCCTGTCCAAAGGCTTCTGGGGAATTAAAGGGGGCATCGGACCTTGCTGCAGGATGTCCAGCAAGCTTCATCAAGGCACATAGTGGCAATAGGAAGAAAGGAAAACATTTGGCTTTGCTAAGGCGATGCAGCATATAGATTACTATGGGCCTTACATTATGATTCTCCTAGAGGAAATCAATGAGGCAAGTTGAGTTCAGATGTGCTGAAAGGATGACAAAAGGACATGCTAAGGTGTGGAGATAACAGCTAGAAAGCAGAAGTGAGAGCACTGCAGGACTCGTGTCAGAAGTGGACGCGGTGACTCTGCAAGGCCACGAACCGTGGCAGGCAGTGCGGCCTACCACAACATAGCGCAAGAGAAAGGCGTGTTTGGTATGTACCACTGCTGGTTAGTGATAGCTTCTCGTTTTGCAATATTATTAAGAAACATAGATATAGTTGTTATAGTGATGACTGCTTATATAAGTATCTATTTTTAGTTACTGCTGAAAAGGTGCAAATACTCAGCTCTGTATCAATAAAATCGGCCTATTACATCCAAGCAATCTGCCCTGTCTCTTCCATTGCTGACCGACATATGACACTAAGGGACCTCTTAAGCACAATTTAAAATTAAAATATTGACTTACCTGTGAATGCAGCAAACTCAGAACATCATGAAGATGCGTGAACCAATCCTGATAGCAAGTCTGACAAAAATTCATTTAAAAAATGCAAATAAAAGGCATGTTTTATTCTAGTCCCAATCTTTATCAATCTACCAACACAGCATGTTCCATAATTTACCCATCAGATTGTAAGGCAGTGCAATTGCTACTCTAGAGCAATATCTAATTGTAATTCACTTTTCCAGTGCAACTATAGAATTATACAGACCTCATTTCTGTTCATTTCTAAATTCTGCACAATATTAAGAAATGAGTAGAAATGGAAGAGAATGTTCTGTTCAACAGTCATTTAAAAATTTAGTTATGTGTGTTCAGAGTAATAAAGCCAGTTGAAATTGTCAGTACTGTTTTTTGCACAGCATTATCAATATAAACAAGCTGTCTGCTAATGTAAATTGTTCTGTAGTGAAACTAACAAAGAACATCAGTCTTTTAGCCCAAGAGAACCTGTCGACTATAGCATTTCAACTGACAGATTTTGCTGTGTCTAATGCTACGTTACAGTTTTCTTTAGGATGAAAATAATTAATTCAAATATGATCAAGTGACTCCACTGCTTTAACTGCATCCTGTACACATCTTATATGGGTGTAGGTGAAGTTCTTCTATAAACAACCTGCCATCCATTTCACTGCCTTCTGTCAGAAATGCTGGAGTCACACAGCAGCTTGCCTTTTGCTGTTGCTTGCAAAGGCCTTATTATAAGCTAAGCAAATCACCCACCAATTTTATATTATATTTGTAAAGATGGACCTTATGATTCTGAATACATGAGATCAACCGACTCATATTTCCTTTACATATTCAGACAATCCTTGCCCATTACAGGAAAGACACTCCTTTTATGAAGATTTTTTTGTCATTCCTGTTTTGAATTACAAAGATTTTATGCCTACAGATGTTAGTTGGGTACAGAAAAAAAGGTTTACTGCTCTCTGAATTTCCCTAGTGATTCCTTAAAGGATAGGTAAAGTGATTTATTATTCCCAGGGCCTTCAGTGCAGCAAACAATTTTAAACAGAGAATTTTATTTTGTTAGCAGCTCAGCTATTCCTCCAAGCACCTGGTGTTTTTAATTTCTTTTTTTTAATCTCTCTACTCTTTCATTTCAAACATTGTGCTAATACCCAAACTCTTTCAATCTTTTTCAATATTTCCTATGTGAAAAGACTTTGAGTAAATATACCTCAAAGTCCTCTGCAATAACAGCTGATGGAAACAAAATACTTACAACGTAATTATTTCTTTCACATTTTGGTAAATCTAAATACCCATTAATTCCTTTGAAAGTCTCATGCTTCTGTGTTTTTTAAAAACGTTTTGTGACCACACCAGCTGCTCCTAGCCAAACTCATTTCTATCCTCTGTGCAACCTTCTCTAATAATTTCTGCTTGCTATTTACTGACTTGATTTTGTTTCAGATAGGCCCCATCTTTTGAGCTACATATTGACTGGACTCTCCTAAAGTCAAACTCAAACTTTGACCTTGTAAGATTTTTCCTTACCTTCCTGTTTCTTTCAAGGATATGTAGGACATAATCCTTAAAGTTGTTCAAGGATATGTAGGACACAATTCTTAAACTTGTTGTTCCAGTTGCCTCATTTCTGATTGTAGGATACTCTAGATGAAACCTTGGTTTTTCCATCTTCCAATCACAATCTAGAATTTCTGTTCTTCAGGCAATTTTGGGAAAAAATCCACTCTAAATGTGAAAGAACCAAATAAACAAAATTCAATTAAATTTTGTCCTATTTCAGAAGAGTTTTCTTTAGCTTTGATATTAACTATAAGATGTTTAGGCCTCTGATATGACAAGAATCAGAGCATTTTTAGTACAGTACAATGGGACAGCATAACTGCAAACAGCTTTGGACATTCATGTGCCAAAATTTTCAGTATAATCTCACCACTGAAGTAATTTTTAAATTTATCAGTATGTGAATAGCATACTCAATTATGCTATGGTTTTTTATAATATATTATCTGTTCTGTGATGAAAGCAGCTCATGGGATGTGCTTTGTGTGTTTAAGTGCCCTGTTAAGAATGTTTCCCCCAGTGAGGCTGACTTAAGTTAGATGAGAACCATCCATACTTTATAGCTCAACACCAGTCCCTGCTTCATTCAGCACTTCTGTAGTTGCTATGCATTAATTCTTGCTAAGTGAGGAAGAGCTCTCTCAGAAACCTGATGCCCCATGAAGAAATTACTTAGGGATCTAAAGAGGTCTTCTTCTAACTGAGTACCGGATCAGAACAGGAAATTGTCACGGGTGCTATCAAAACCACAGCAGGGCTGCTCTGGTGAGGAACTGCTGTGCTCCCTGTGGGTTTGTGTGCAGTGTGAGGCTGGGAATGAGGGCTCTGTGCTGAAGCCTTAAACTGGCTACCTAGAAACAGAGACTAGACAGGAATAAAGGAAAAAAGGTGGTATTTTCAGGTGCACACTTGGGGCTCCAAAGGGTTCCGCCTCCGTGGATCTTAAAATGGATGTCTGCAGGTCACGAGTGTTTTACACTTTTATAGCAACATAAATTTACTAACCAGAACCTAGCCAATGATGTGATTTCCCCTAGCTTGCCCCTGTCTTCCCAAGATGATGGTTTACAGTTCTTGTTTCTGGGTGTGTTTGAAGAGCAAGTTAGAAGTTTTGTTATGTCTATCTTAGCATAGAGAACAGCATAGAGAACAAGCTACAGAAAATTTCAGAGTTACACTTGCAGTACAGGATTTGAAAAATATAAAAGTTAAAACCAGTGCCACCTCCTGTCTGGGGGTGTGCAAGGGCTTGCCAGGGCAGACACTGGGCTGCCTCACACAGCCAACCTGGGGAGTTGGCAGCAAGTTACCCTGTCTTCCCTGTTCAGATAAACCCTATGACTCACTCCAGGGAAATAGGAACTGCCTCTTTCAAACCTGCAGGGCAAGAGACTTCCATTGTAACACATCCATTTTAACAGGAAAGAACCATGGGAAAAGAATATCAGTTAAATCAAGTGGTGAAGGAATGTTTTATTTTAAAATAAAGCAGCACCAAAAAAACTCGTCAAAGCGAAAACAACAGAGCAAAATTGGCATAGAAGTGAAGATAATGTCTCTCAAACCACTTGACTATTTCCTCTATCTTATAATACAAGCCACAGAAAATGCTATCACATCAGGCAATCAGAACTGTAGTGCAGGACCATCCCACAACTGGAAATTAAAAATCCAAACATCAGGAGTTTTTTCCTGCACTGCAGGTGTCAATTGCCTATTCCATGCACATCCTAGAGACAAAATTATAGCACAATAGCAAGATTTAATAAGGAAAAAACAAACAAACAAAAGACCAAACCCAAAACACAAAGCAAAACAAAAGAAATCCAAACAGGAAAAAAAACTAAACGCAAAACCACAAAAAAACCCCAGAGAGTTTCTGAGCACAGAAAGGCAAATTTTTCCCAGAGGCTTTATTCTGACTGTCCCCTTGAAGGATAGATTGTTTTTGTAGTGTGCTGGAAGGGCAACTCTGACAAGTCTAGGAGCAACCCTTTGACTGACACTTCAGTGGCAAGAGCAATGTGGGCATGGCTTTGACTTATCCTGTGGACGCCATCAACAGATTTCACTTTCAAAGGGACTTTACTTCCCATTTCTCATGCATCTCCCACTGAACATGGCAAGTTTTTGATGACAACAGAGATTGTAAAATAAGATTGTATTTTCAGAACCAGTTAATTATCCTGTCACTGCACACATTTCTCCCACTTTATTTAGCATACCTACAATCGTGTTCATCTATCCTAATGCATTCGGCTCACACCAGTGTTAAGATTTCACTGAAAATCTGCCAGAATTGATATCTCAAGTCACCACTGTGATAAGTGATGCAATCTAAAGACTGATTATTGCTTGATCACCTTGAAGTTTTTGCAGCTGGAAGTTTTCTTAGCATAGATCCCAAGATTCAGCTAATGATAGGACCCATATGGCGAACAGCTCAGATTGCATGAAAAATGTGGTAATTTCTGAAGCAGGTCTTGGACCTTGATGCCAAGGTGAGTCACCTGAACAGTTCTACATACCTTAGCTGGTCTTACTGGTTACTGCAGTGTAATTTTGAGATTTCTCTTCTCTTGACCAACTTGAAAAAGCATAATCACTTGGCTGTGGATATTTGAAGGCAAAATTTTTTTTTCATGAAAAAAAGGCCTCACCTTTGCTGCCTACTTCTGATTTAGATTCTCACTTCACCTCAGGGAAGGTATTTAAAAGTTAACATCCAGACCACTTACCACTACAGAAAAAAACTGGTTAAGAGAAGACATGAAAACCTTTAAATTATTTCAGATGTCTATACATCAGCGGGAAATCTGCATGGTATTTTCTAGGAAACTTGCAACAATTGCAGTGGCTGCATTAATAAACTGTCTGAAAAACTGCTTATTGGTGCTTTTCATCTTACCCTTTTTAAATATGCAGTTGGTGATTGGATAAACAGTTTAAGACTTGTCGACTCCCAGCTGAGTTTCCTAACTGCTAAAACACTTGTGTTTGCTCTCTTGTCCAATTAATCTTTATTTAGTGCCTAAGCACTAAAGTGGGAGTATGGCAAATGTATTCTACAGCTCAGTGAGTGCAGCCTTAACCTCAGAAATGTGAGTTTGCCTCCCCACATGCAGAAGGGGAATCTGAGCTGCTTTCCTCCACGTTCAGGTAAGTGCACTGATCAGTGAATGCTGGACATTGCTGGGGGGGAGAAAGAAGGAGAAAGAATATAGTATCTTAGTCTTTCTTAGGTAATTCTGGTGGTGTACTGAATCTCACAGATGAACTCTGTGGTTCATGGAACATGAGCTGCCAGCTTGGGACCATCAAGAGCTATCCCTTGGGTAGCATCCCAAAGCAGACTCTAAGAAGCCAGAGATATGTGGTGAGTTCCCAGGTTAGACAGCTTCCAAGAGATATTTGAAAGTTTTGGGGAATTCAGAGTTTTAGGGTTCTTTCTGGTGAGTTGGTGGGTTGGTTGTGATTTCTTTAAGATGAAAACACTGATGACACAATTCAGAAACTTAGCTTTATTATGGGACTCTTTTTAAGCCATTTGGAAGCCTAAGCCTTCTCTAGTGATAGAGTTATACTTGAAATTCATTAAAAATCAGTACAACTTCACAACTGGTTTGATTTCTATCACTATTAGGATATTCAGCTGTATGATTTTTTCCAGTATATGATATTATTTATAATTGTATTATCTCTTCAGTGTGGAAACCTTTCTAATGATAAGATTCAGGACAATATATTTTTGGAGTAACAGATTTTAATGTCTGTTTCACAAACCATATGGTTTGTATAATTTAATTGGCGTAGCCCAATCTGTGAGGCTGACAGAGGATGACATAATGGTTTCTGTGAGTGGAATTTAAAGAAACCAAAGGAGATCTCTGAAAGAAAACTGTTTACAAAATCTTCTTCTAATGAGAACTGAAGTAATTCTGATTGCTGGATTTTCATTTGCAAAATGCCATTCCATGTAAACCTCAGCTGCAAAGCTGAGATGTGAGATCCAAGTATTATTCCTAATGAAAACCATCTAAGACTTCACAATCAAAATCTAAAGTGATATTTTCCTTATCTTGTTTGAGAGACCAGTAACTTTGAGATAATCATAACCAAAGTATTTCCCTTCTGTTGCACCAGTAACGAATAGTATGTAATGTAATATTTCAGCTTTGAGACAGCATTAGAGCTCTCTCCCGGAATGCTACATTGTCTACTATGAACTAATCCTTATATCACATCACAGTTGCAGTGACTGATGAGTCTTTTTCTTTATAGGTTATGAAAACAACATGATTTATATCCCATCTGTTCACCACTACATGAGGAATTCACAGAAGGCACTCGCCACCCTCCTCACTGCCTGCTTTATCCCACATAGGATACAGTCATGTTAGGTATGTAGAGATGAATCACAAACTTAAAATAGATATTGAAACAAAAATAGAGTGCATTTCTTCTCCTAGATTCATTTTTCAACAATGTGTTGCTTTGAATCAATAAATGTCACTCACTTACGGAAAGATTCAGCACTGTTTGGAAATTCATGGTCTATTTATATACAAGATCAAGTAAAATAATCAAAGTGTCCTCTGGCTTTGGAATCCTTTTAAGGATTCCTGTGATATATTGTTGAATGTCTATAACACAGCCTTGAAGCTTTCCTCCCTTATGCAGTTTAGAAACACAGAAAAGTTATTTTCAGTGGCTTCCTATGTAGTTTGCTGAGAATCATTCAATCATTCAGAGCAAGGACATGAGAATTTAGTTTCCATTATTCAAAATAGCATCATAATTTACTGATTGGATGAAATTGAGCAATATTTTCAGCAGATGCCCAACAGATAATCCTACTCATCTTCTCCACACACATTTCAAATGACTGTACCCAGTGCAATGCTGGCTCCAGGATGGTCCTTCTCAATTAAGGCCACTAACAGTAAGCTCAGAGTCAGACCCTTTATTTCACATATCACCCAGAAAATTTCTAAGTGCGTGACTGAGAGGAAAAGAAGTTTCCTGAGTTATCGTTCTTTAGTAAGCTCAAAATTTGAAAATTCTCCTTTATTGCTCTGCCATGATTACCTGTCATTATTTCTATTTGCAGAATTGTGGCTCAGCTTTCCCCTTTTGAATCAACATATTAAAAGAGTGAATCTGTTCCTCACATCCTGCTAGTACTTTTCCTCATTTGGTATGGAGGAGCATCCCTGAAGGCAACGAGGGGAAAATTCTCTGCATAAGGATATGAGAACTGCTGCTTGGCTCACAAATAGATGCCTATTGTCCTTCAGTGGCTCTGTGATTTTAAAACAACCCACCCCAAGACCAGTGGGCCTTAAAAGAAATTTGCTCATGTTATGTTTCCTGTCACCACTATTTGACTCTCTTCCCACTTTTCCATGAGTGATATCCTGTCTCACTAGGGCAAGAAATAACAATAAAAGGTTTCCTCTTTCGGGTGTTTCACTTCAAAAGAAATACCACCTTAGTGGAAATTATTTCTCTGGTCAAACTTTTTCCTTGCTTTTTAAATTTTCTTTTAAAAATATATTCATGGCATGTTCTGTGTTGCCACTACGTTTGTTTTGGTTTGGTTTTTTTGGTGGTTTTTTTTTGGGGGGGGGTTGTTTCATGGGGTTTTTGTCACCTTCTTACATGATGCTTGCCTTTAATTTTGGTCCCTTTCTATCTGTGACGTTTTATTCTACAGTTTGGTAGTCACCATTCACAAAACCTCCAAATCTTAATGAGTGGGAGCTCTTATCTTAAATCTTATACTGATCGTTGTAGATGTTGAGAGCCACTTTGGGGGGTCTGGGGTTTTTTTGTTTATTTGTTTATCCTTCAGCCTACAGCATCCACAACAAACCTTTAAGTTTTAGGTCCCTTCCAACTGAAATACTCTATTCTAATATTTTGAAAAGAGCAAGAGAACTGTATGCTTTGAGATCTTTTGTTTCTTGATTCAAGGTTGTCAGTTTTTTTTTCATCTTCATTCTTTTAATTTCCATCAACTCTCCTATGAAGACAGGCTGTGAGAGTCGGGCTTGTTCAGCCTGGAGAAGAGAAGGCTCCAGGGAGACCTTAT
>VZTN01012415.1:4973-18219 GCA_013400515.1 Erpornis zantholeuca
AAAAAAAAAAAAAAAAAAAAAAAAAAAAAAAAAATTGTAGGAAATGTTTTCACTTTTAGTTTTGAGGAATTTTCATGTTTTAGCTTTTAGTATGCAGTTGTAAGTAACAATAAAATTGCTTTAAGTAATACAAGTCTTTAAACTATACTTTTTGGTGTAAAAAAACAACCAAACAATAAAATAAGATTGTAATTTTGAAATCCTGAACTATAGAGTGGCAAAGATGATAATGAAGAATCTAATGTTTGTAGAAATATTGTTACTGAGAGTTATGCTGTCAACTCAATTGAACTATTTTTATTATTACAGAGGTACCCAAAATATTGGGCTCACAGGGCACTTTGATCTCAGTTCTCTTTGTTTTATGCACCTAAAAAGCAATTGGCAACTACTGACACTGTGTATAAATTAAAAATATAAGATATAGGATGCTTGCAAGTCTTCTTCAGAATGGTTCTAAAATAAAACTTGAAATTCAATAAGAGCATCCATTGAACTTTAGCAGAAATCTTGCTTTTTGTACATATGAGGATGTATTGGTATATATGCCCAAATCTCTCTTTGGTCCTTTTTGGTAAGGTAGGTAAGATTTTTCCTTATTTCGACTCTGCTGTAGTCATGTAGTGACAAGCACAATATTAACAGACATGATTTTTCATATTTCAAGAGGAAAAGTCTACTAAGTTATCTGCTAGGAATATAGCAATCAGGGAAATCCAGCAATATGTACTGTAAAGTTTGGGGCCCAAGTCAGAATGTGGGTTAAATGTTGATAAGGACATATGAAACTGAAACCAGCCATTTCTCTTTATTCTTGCAGCTTCTCCGTCCTTTCTCTCCCAGTTTTACTGATGGAGGGGTTATAAATAGCCTTTCCATAGCATTGCTACTCTTATGGAAGAGTAGTGAGCAATTTGCTGAGGGGGTGCAGAGCTGTCAAGCAATTACTTATGTTGCTTTTGCTCAGGGCTTCACCCTTCCAGGAAGATATACAGACTGATATCACTGTGTGAACCCACTCAACACACTAAAGCTGGTGGGCTATATTTTACAGGGCTTTATTAAAAAATCCAGGTTTGGGGGCATCCAGTCTGCAGAGAACTTCTAATGACTCCAACTCGATCTCTCCTCTTTGCTTTTGTCTTCTGGCAGATCCCGATGAAGTAAAATTCAACACTACACACCTGCACTAGGTCCAAATGGCAGATAAGTTTAACATAATCACTTTCAGCCCCATTTGGGTTGAAGTTTTGGCCCCAAACATCCATCTACATATTACTCTTTGCTGCTGGCACAGCACCAGATTCTTCATGCTGCCACAAACGGTGTAAGCTGCTGCTTGTGCTAAAGCATAAGCCTCTTCCTTCTGGACAAGGAATAGGAGAGTGCAAGATCTCTTAGGTTACATCTTTTTTAAATAAGGGCTTCCTATTTCTCCTTTTCATAATACGTTGCAGTCTCAAACATCTTTGTTGCTGATGCATTCTGTATAGGGTTGAAATTTTAGTGACTCTCAAATGTAATACTTCCTTTCGCCTGCCTGAGTACTATTTGCCTGCCTGTCTCCCAGTCCTCCTCAGTTCCTATCTTTTATCAATAAACTGCTCTGCAGTCTGGAGTTCTCTTTGGGATGAACATAAGACAATACCTCTGGCACCACTCATATGCTGTTGGGCTGAGAACATATTCCTGCAGTGTTTGCCCAGAGATGGAGCTCTGAGCCATGTTCTTAGTGCCAGATGACATTTTGCCTGTCAAATACGATCCTATATGAGTCATAAAAACTTTTAGAAAAATTAGTTTTTCTGCATTAAGAACTGCTTGATAAAGTCTTTGCCACAAAAAGCACCCCAGAGGTTTCTCCAGAGTAAGGGGAAAACCAGGGATTTTTCTTCCCAGAGGCAGTAAGGGCTATGTGTTTTGAAGTGTAAATGCCAAAGACCCAGGACAAGCTAGATACACAGTGGTAATATGACTACCCAGTGAGCTTTCAAATTGGTTATTTAAGTGTGCAGTACCCTCCTAATAGATGTGCTCCTTCATCTCCTTGCTGTGCATATGCAGGGACAGTAGCTCTGCAGGCAAAAAAGGAAGTGTGCAAGTCACTCATGAAGCTTTATAAATGAGCCCTTCTATAACGCTGTGACTGACAGGGCACTATTATTTTTCTGATAGTTGTTGATGTCATGGAGTGGCAGTTGTCCACTGCTCTGTTATTTAACATTATAATTGAATAAAATAACTTCCTGGTTTGTGCCTCCAAGAAGAGATGTTTACCCATGGAAAATTGTGAATTATTGGAAGGTTTGTTTAATAATGAAATAAGATTTACAGCCTGGCTAATGCTGATTCCACTGTGTATGTGCATGAGTATATCAGATTTACTCTACTCTTGTTGACAAGGCTAAGGATCAGTTTGCTCTGTTCCTTTCTTTTTTCATAAGCTCATACAGTGAGTGATCGTATGAAGTAGCTCCTGACCTATTCCTTATTCCTTCACCACTGAAAATAACAGTAAGGAATTTGTTGATAAGCATCACTGAACCTGATGGACATTTCAGATTTAAATTCAATGCAGTGAGTTCCACAGCTGAATTCACAGAAGGCGACCCCACCAGGAAAGCATATATGTCAAAAGGAGAAAAGTAATTGTTGTTGTTATTGAGGTTAATTGAGGAGGACGATTAATACATATTCTTGTAATTGAGCAAATGCAGTCTCACTGGGAATAAAGGGACTGAGCACTGTGCACACCACCCTGGTCTATCTTCTGGAAAGGCTCTTGCCCACCTCTTCATTCCTGTTCCTTGTTTCCTTGATATAGTGGAAACGGAAATAGTGGCAGTAACTTTTTGGATGAGCAGAGAAAGGTGCTTGAGGTTTATACAGGTTCAAAGAAAGACTAGATACTTGGAAGGAAAAAACACATTGAGCATCAGCATGATGCATCAGCATAGAAGCCACATCCTGCTCAGAAAGACCTTGAGTTAGAAATTATTAAGGGCTTAGCAATTCATAGGAGGAAGTATTGTATATGCTTGCCTTATTCTCTTCTCTAAACATCTCCTAATAACCACTGATTAGGAAATAAGATATTGGACTAAACAAATTTTTTTTCTGACCAACTCTGACCATTCTAATGCTTTATGAAATGGGAAGGTCTGAGATCACCTTTGTACCTCCATTAATTCAACCCCTGTTCTATATAACAATGTGAAAGGGAACAGAGATGATGAATAGATAGAGTTGATTTGGACTGGCTTTTAAGTTATGTATTGAACTTATGCTTCAAACATGACTTGTGATGTAAATGAAGCATAACCAAATACATAACTGTGACAAATTGGTATTAAACGGTCCTTGGGAAAAGTGGTAGGAGTGAAATGTGTCCTTGCCTTTTTATCAGTTCATTTAGAAAAGTCTCTGTAATATTTTATACTACAGAAGTTTCTGTGAGTCAGCACTGTATGCCACCTTTTATCTGATTCATGGTGTTCGTCTCCCAAAACTGCCTGCTGTCTGTTGCTACCGGTGGAGTCTTTTTTTCAATATCTTCAATTAGGAAGGTTGTGGAATTGGTTTTGTGGAATTGTGGAAGGAATGTAACTAACTTAGTTTTAATGTTTGCATATGCAGCATATTATTTTCCTTAAAGTTGTATTTCAACACAGGAAAATAAAGCACATGCACTATTGAAGCCAAAGGTTAAGGAGAACAGCACAGTAACTCAAAATTGGTCTTGAACCTGTCACTTTTGGTCTGCAGTACTGCTTCTTGCAAGTGACCATCTTCAAATGAATTGGATTGCTAAGGGTATATATAACATGTTGTTTTCAAGGTCTGGGCTGATGGTATCCAGCCCAACAAGATTAAAGCAACTTTCATCATCCAGAATTTTGGTAGACAATCTTTAAGCGTGGGTGTTATGACAGCCTGCATTTGCACAGCAAGAAGTTTCAGTCTCACTCATCCCACTCAGCTCATTCACTTCCAATCTCCTCCTTTTAGTAGGAACAGTTACCCCTCTTGCTGCTCTCAGAGATGCTCTGTCGACAGGCAGCCCACTCACAATGTTCATTTAACCTGAGTGCCTGCCGCCTTGGAGTTTGCAGGCATCGGTGTCTGTCTGCATGTGTGACCCTCTCCCATCGCTGTTCCTTAGAGCAGAATGAGAAGAGTGGCCCCAACAAATTATTCTTATTCTTTTAATGTGATTAATCGGACAGGAATGGTTTTGGTTTGTAGGGTGCCCTCATGCATTCAGACTGTCTCAAAATAGCCAAAGGTGTTATAAGGTTAATTGCCTTTCCCTTGCTTTTGACTGGTTCCTAAGTAGGATATTTGCCCTTTCAGTGGATCTGAAGTTCCCTGTGGCTGTATGATTGCAGGACTGTACCACACTACTGCTGTTGGAGCTGAAGCCCAACTCTGTGGATTACTGACTAGTAAAATATGTTTCAGGTAGCTGAAATCTTAGCTGTATAAACTATTAAAGCATGCTCTAAATCTTCATTGCATTCTCACCTGAGAGGTAATTTGAGAGAGGGTGAGGACATATTCAGAGATGTGTCTTTATGTAGAATGGCTTGCTAAATCATTCCTGACTTACTTGCAAGGAATATGAAAATTCTGGGTCATTTAGAGTATAAAACTGATAGCTAAGGTGTCCTTTAGAACATCTGGAGAGTTTTCCCTCAAGGAGACAAGTGAGAGTGTATATATATGTATCTTGGTTAGCAATTCAGAGTACTTCAACGACACTTATATGAGAGTTCAGATTTTAAATTTGTGCTCTCAGAAAACAAGTGTTTGATGAACTTGTTATTCCAGCCAGACTTGGTGCACACTTCAACTTGCTTTCCTTAAGAAAGCTCTCTTATAGAGAACAGTGCTGAGCATTTGACATCTCTGGTGTGAAGACAGCTCTTTCTGGGTAAAACAACTGTGTGCTAACTTGTAACAAAAAAATCTCTAATTCTAGCAATATATGTTGTTTGCCTATTTATAAATCTAGACATTGCTTGGTAGGAGAACATTCTTATAAATTAAGACCTAGTTTCCTGCTCTAAATGAGAGCGTCTTTAAAATACCAGCTTCCACTGATATCACCTTGCAGAATCCAAGGTGTTAAATACAGGGAAATTGGGTTTTGGCAGAGATTTAGGCCGTAATAAAGTGAATGTCTGTGTCAGATAATTGAAGTGAAGGATGTAATAGTTCTGAGAGTCAAAACTCATAGTCAGAGCATCTATTTGCTTGGGCTTACTTTGGCATTGTCTTTTCTTCCACCATTTCCAAATTTCCTTCAAGAGCGGGGAGAACAGTGAACACAGTGATGACTGCAATGAGCTTGGAAAGCTCACAGCAGGAATCTGGAATTCTCATGTGTTCAAAAATAAAGCTGGTGTCACTTTGTATCTTGATGGTCTCAGTGGGATCTGGAAGGAGGAGCTGGAAGCTGTAATGCAATGTGGTAAGACATTAACTTGAAGTAAAAAAATTACTGTAGATCTTGTTTTGAGAATTAGAATCATGGAACTGTAGGATTCCACTAGACCAGGTTACCCATGGCACCATCCAACATGCCCTTAATCACTCCCAGAGATGGGGCATCTACAACTTCTCATGGCAACTTTTTCCAGTACCTCAGTAAAGCGTTTCTTCTTAATATCTAATTTATACCTACTCCCTTTCAGTTTAAAGCCATTACCCCTTGTTCTATCAGTTGCCCCTGATTGGAGAGTACTTGGACTAAAGGTGTCCAAAGGATCAGAGCACAGGATCAGTGTGGAGCAGTGTGCAACGTGGAAGAACGAGGTGTGGCATCAAGAATTTTAAGAAATATTGGTCCATGCATGAGAAGTCTGTGCCTAAGCCTAGAGAGTGCTGTATGCTTCGGCAAGAAGGTGGCTGCTGCCTGATCTAAAGATACTGTCCCTCTGCTCTTGGGAGTGTTTTGCTGAGGGGTGATGCCCTTTAATCCCTGGAAGAGGATCTCTGCATAGGTGAGGGAGGCCCCAGTTGGCTGTTTTTAAAAGTGAAACACATATGTGTTTTGCAGTCAGACTCTCCCTTTTCAGGCTTAAGTAACAAAACCAATTGTAGATTTACTTCCAGTCTTCCAGAATTCTGGGGTAAAAATTTGAAAGCTGCACTGTTCCCAAAGTCCTACCCTGAGCAAGCAGCATTTGATAGTTAATATTCTGCCATGGCTGATGCTTGTGGATAAAAGCAGGGTGGTGATGAATTTGTGAGCTCATCCCACAGCCTCTTTCATGACTGTCCCAACACCCAGTGCATGGAGCCCCTTTGCTTCTTCCGTTCTCAGCTCCCAGTGCCTATGGCAGGCTTCTCAGGAGGTCTTTCCTGCAGTGGTGGTTCAGACAAGAGACAAGATTCGAAAATATGCTGCCCTTGCCTCAGTGGAGTTTTATACTGTGCTCATCAGCCAGCTGCGGGAAAGGAGGCTGGAATGCCTACTGACAGGAGAGTGAGCCCAGAGAGGAATGCTGTGGTTTGCTGTGCCTCCTGTAGGAGAGCAACCCTGCAGTGGGTTCGTGGCTGCTGTCCCACCTGCGCTGGGCTGGGGTGGACCTTGCCTCGGGGGTGGACCTCATCTCTTCAGAGTTCCCGACAGGGAGCAGGGGCCAGTGGCTGTAGCTGGACAAAGCCTCATCTTCCCTGAGCTCTCCCCAAGCCACCGTGCCTCTGCCCCTGCTGGATGGATGGGAAAAAATACTTGGTAAGAGAAGAGGGTCTTGGCATTAGTTCATTGTTGCTGAGGTGTTGTGATATATATAGGTGAGAAAACTGCAAGAAAACTGCTGCTCCTGATGCTGTCTCCAGTTTAGGTGCCGCCCCACTCACCAGCTGCACCACATGCAGTAAGGAGGTGAGGTCTCGGCTCCTGCCTCCGGCAGAGGCAGTCACCAGTGGGGAATGCAGTCTGAGGGACGGGTCCCCATGGATCTGTTCTTGACCCTTGGCATTCATGGGGTCAGTCAGGAGGTGTTTGGGCTGTGGTTGCTCATATCCAAGAATGAACATCACTTTCCTGTCCTGGGCGAGACCCTCCTGCCTTTTCCCCCAAACCCAGTCTTTCCTGATGTGCAGTGTGTTTCTGGTGCCTGAGAAACTCTTGCTTTAAAAGTAGCCTTCTTCTTAGCAAAAACAGATAGCTGCCCAGGGATGAGGAATGTACTAAACCTTCTAATCTAGTTACCTTGGTAACATCTGTAAGAAACTACTGCTAAACCACTTCCTGTTTTTTCTTCATCTGTTTTATGGAAATACATATTCTGTCTACTTGACAAAAATGTGATTTATACCATATCCATTGTAGCCATTCTCCTGACTATCCTGACAAATAAGTTCCCATTTCTAACAAGCAAGGTTAAATGACTGTAAAAACAGATATTTGACTTTATAGTGGAAACCAAGATTTGCCATCAAGCAAATAAGCTTTTGTTAAGAAAAGCAAAAATCCTGTAAAAACTTTTTTACTGCTTCAGAGTATTTAATGCTTGATCACATTTACTCAGCATAGGAATTCTTTTCAATGGTCATGTTTTAGAACAAACATAACATTATTTTTTCTTCTGCATTGTAGCATTCTCACACATTCATAACATTTGGTTGTCAACCAGATGTCATACAGGGCAACAAAAAAAGAAATAAAAGCATTATTGCTAGGCAAAACTAACAGCAGTGCTTGAGAATTGGTTGTTCCCGGATCTAGCTCTTAGCACAGCTCTCGTCATTCCCGTTTAGCTGTCTGTGTCCTGGTAATGGTTCCTCTGCATAGCAGGAGCTGGGACACTTGAGTGCCAGCACACAGAAGTTCCTGAGAGATCAGACTTGTGTGCTGCTGGGTAGGCAGTGCCCCCACCTTTTAGGTGGGTCTTTGTATACTCTGGTTACTCACTTGTTTCTCTCTTTGCTGCCAACAGTAGGGAATTTTCTGAACCCTTCAAAGGGAAGAGCATCCCTCACTCAGTGACCCATTCAGTAATTGATTTAATTAATTTGAAACTAACTGTCACTTTTTAAACTCTTAATCAGGAAGCCAATTATCTCTTAACAGTCCTAAATACAAATCAGCAGTAATCAAAGTGTTTCTCTGTTAAAGAAAATCTGGAGTTCTTTCTGTTATCTCAGAGCTTTTAAAATAATTTTGAAATGTGGCTATTTTCTTTTAAAAATGAAGATCCAATATTAGAATTCCATTTTATATTTTGGAATAGTAAAACTGCTTATTTATTTCTGAAAGTGTGTTTAGAATTTTAGTCTTTTTTATGTGTTATGGCCTTGAAGACATAAGTGTCAGGGCATGATAGAAGGTTAATTAAGGATAAATCCTGCTCCTTTTTTTCACTTATATAGCTGAAATCCTCGAGCAGCATTGTTCTGCTGCAAGTTTGGCTGGTGTACACATTTAAGTCTTATTCTAGGAATGTTATGTCTTTTATTGTATATGCACTTGTATTTGCAAAAGGTAATGTAAAAGAAATACATACCAAAACATAGTTTTATTTTTTTATTGCTGCCATTAATTATACAGCTGTTTTAGAATAAGAAAAAATGTTCTATAAGTAAAATTATTTAAATTATTACTCTTAATTTTTATTGTTATGAAATGGGATTTTTTTTTACAGGTTTACAAAACAAAGCAATTTTAAAAAATATGTTTGTAGTGCATGCCCAGTCCTGTATATATTTATAGCATTAAAATGTTGTTTGAGTCCAGAAAGTAAGGCAACAATGTATGATAGCTTGTCTATGGCTTTCTAAGTATTTAATTGAATTAGATAACTACTCATTTATCCAGTATTTTCTCCTCTTTAAAAAATCTGATCTGAGAGTAGTAAATAGCATTTTTTTACTGTAATAATGATGATGAGTCAACAATTTGATTAATCATGAGTGTTTCTGAGCACATCTGTTAAAGGATGTGTCTTGATTATTTTTTTAATTCCTCATGTGTATTAACATGTTTGCTTCTTTTCCATGGAAGTTGTTTAGAAGGGCCCAAAAAAGAGGGTGCATTAAGGTGCTAATATATTAAGGTGCATCTCATCCTTTATCTCCAGTTTCAATCTGAATGCATTCCTGACTACTGACTCCCCAGTTTTGTTTCCAGCTTCATAGTCTGCAATTAATGAAGGCTTGTAGAGCCCTGGGCAGGTGTTTGCACCATTAGCAAAACCGTGTAAGTTGCCAAGAAAGAGGTGCTTTAGAGAACAAGACGTAATGGAATTGAGTGCCAAATTCTGCTGCCGTTTAATCCTTTGAAAGATAAAATGTTTTACTAGATAGCCTGTTGGCCAAAAGATTGTTTAGAAGTAAAGAACGGCTGAGTGGTAGCACAGGTGGCAAATTCCAGTGCTGACAAGAGCAGGATACACAAATCCATAAGTATGTGAAGACACATATTAATCATACAATGCAGCTGTAAAATCTTAAAATCATGTAACAGTGATACATCCAGAGTTTTTAGGTGGAGCTTTCAGGTTTATAATTTAATCCACTATTTATCAGTATTTTTAAGTATATTATGACACAAATGAAAGAAGTGAATGGGCACCTGAACAAAATGAAAAAAGGATCTTTGTTTTTGGAGTCAGCTCTTTTAGTAAACTCTCCACTGCCAGCAGTGAACACGTCAGATGTATTTACATTGTATGTCTGCAAGAGGATATTTATGGATATGACATGTGCTGTTCTGCACACTTAAAACCTGAGATTCAGATTCTTTCTCAGTACCATGTGCACCTCTGTTGATTTCAGAAATACGTAATACTGCACTAATGAGCATGGTATAAGAACCTAAATAGATCCATAGGCATATGGACAGGCAGATTGATCAAGGCAGACTTTATCACTTTGTCCCTAAAAATCCTTTATGTACACAGTGATACTGAAGTGTCAGCTCAGATAATTTCCCTTAATTTAGTAATTTTTTATGGATTTACTTAAAGCTTTTACTTTTAAATGTGGAGGAGTGTGTATGCCCTTTTTGCAAAAATGTACTGGTGCTAGTAATACAAGCAGTTTTCATTCTGTTTTGAATAAACATTGTGAATATATAAATTATGTTTGAACTGGACAGAGATGATTATATGGCATGTGACTGAAAATATATATTTTTTAATAGATGATTCAGCCGCAGAGAGTTTTAATGGCAATGAGACCGTGGGACACAGTTCCAATGCTTCAGGGGGAACACACTGCAGGGAGATGGCAGAAACCAACAGTAATGGCAAAACAAATCTGGAGCAGGATGAGCAGCCTCTGAACCTGAGTGACAGTCCCCTCTCTGCTCAGCTGACTTCAGAATACAGACTAGATGATCACAGCAGTAATGGAAAGAACAAATACAAGACTCTCCTAATTTCTGATCTCAAGATGGAACGGGAGGCAAGAGAAAATGGAAGCAAGGTAAGATGCTTCCACATGGTCCAGATATGAAGCATGTAGTTCAGAAAAGAAAAAGTTTTGTAAGGCCAAACTAAAGGTTATTCCCAGCTAAGCACTTAATGCAATGTGTCTAATGTTTGTCAGATCATTACTTAAATGCCATACATAGATTTATATGCTCTGTTACACATATATGATGCATACCAACATTAAGTGTATATGGATGTACAAGGGTGAATATATATGTATAGGCAAATATATTGTGCTTACACAGGCAAAAATGGTTTAGTTGTCCATCAGACATAAATTTTATGAATCCATTTATTGAGAATTGTCTACATTACTGATTTGGAAAAAAATATATTAAAATATGTATATAATATGATACATATATATATGTATAAATACGGAGACACATATATGTATGTATATTTACAGATGGCCATCTCATCACATCTATTATGTATCTGTAGAATTGTTGTGGTTTAAACCCAGCTGGCAACTAAGTACCTCACTCTCTCACTCCTCTCTCTGCCCTGGTGGGGTCAGGAGGAGAATGGAAGAAAGGTAAAATCTATGGGTTGAGATAAGAACAGTTTAATAATTGAAATAAAATATACTACTACTACTACTAATAATAATTGTAATGAAAAAGGAGACAACAAAAAGAGAAAGAGGAATAAAATCCAAGAAACACAAGTGATACACAATACAGTTGCTCACCACTCACTGACCAATGCCCAGTCAGTGTCTGAGCAGTGATTGACAATTTCTGGCAAGATCCCCACAGTTTACATACTGGACATGATTCTCTGTGGTGTGGAATATCCCTTTGGCCAGTTTGGGTCAGCTGTCCTGGCTTTGTTCCCTTTGAGCTATTTGTGGACCTGCTCTCCAGCAGAGCCTAAGATATTGAAAAATCGTTAACTTGGGGTCAGCACTGCTTAGCATTAACTAAAACATCAGTATGATATCAACATTATTCATACTTAATCCAAAACACAGCACTGTACCAGCTACTAGGAAGGAAATGAACTCTTTCCCTCCAAAACCTGGACAAGAATGAATCTGTATGAATGTTAAGTGTGTATGCCCAAGAAAATTCCTACCATTGAATTATCAACATGTGAAAGGAACTGATTTGGTTTCTTCATGATTGTGTTATGCAGGCACCTAACCTGGATTAAAACTGACAAGTTTGCTTTAAGAAGCTGTAATCCCCTGAGGGCTTTTCGCTGTAGTTGCTATTATGTGGGTAAGGAGAAGCGAATATGTTATTTTGTAGATAAAGACAGAACCTATAGATTAAATTAGCGAGATTCCTAGGATGGTGTTTTTCATGAGGGCCTACAGAGAGAAGGGTGAAGAAACGGCATATGTCATAGAATTTACCCATTGATCTTACTGGTCACAAGTTCCTTTTTTTTTATCTGATGACTAACTGGCTTACCACTTTTACAGCAGCAATAATAGGAAGTGAGTCCTGGATCCAAAGACTCTTAATGCTAGTCACTAGCTTTCAGTACCCTGACAACATAGATATACTTTGAATGGGCACATTTTTTACAGTGCTTTGAAACAGGAGTGTTAAAATCCTTAGGCATACTTAGAAAGGGATTGAACGTGACTGATATCTAGAGAACAACATTCAATTATGTTAAGATTTTATCTCCTATCTTCATTACTTGTGGAGTAAAAATAAAAACTTGTAATGTTTTTGTAACTTAAGTGTCTATAAGTTTTATTGGGTAGAACAAAGGGAGATTAAATGTGAGATTATTAGTCTTTCTCGTGACCATTTAGGAAATCATGTATCCCAACACCCTCTCCATAAAATCTTTATGGAAAACTGTTTATCTGTATGGAATATGTTTTTTCTCACAAACTTGCATTTTGTGTTCTGGCTAGCTGTAGTCTCAGCCTGTGTATGCACCCCAGAGCTGGATGTACTCAGTACTTCGGGTTGCACAGTGAGTCCCAGATTGGCTGATATGAACAGTGTCTTTTTTTGCTTCAGGGCAGATTGTTCTAATGAACCTTTTATAAGCCCATCACGCAAATATTGACAGACAGAGAGGCTCTTTTGCCTGAGGTAGGTTGTTGCTTTTGCCATCACTTGCAAATACACAAATAAGCTTGATGAAGACAGGGAGGAGTCTTAACATGAAACTCATTTATAGCTAAGGCAAGAACATAGCCTAATGTTCAATTTCCAATTTGAATCAGTTCCAATTCAGATGCAAAAAAAAAATTATCGAAAAGTGTTAAAATTCTATAATGAATTGAGATGATAATCCAAGCCATCTCATTCTTTACAAATTTTAAGAGGCCAGAATCATCCCCCACATCAATACATTCTTTCACACTAGCTGTCATCCTGCCCACTCTATATTGCCAACAATATGCAGATTTGTCTCCTCTTTCTGTCCTAGAGAAACTCATGTTGATGTTTAGAGTTCATCTAAGTATATGACTAATTAGATATGCAATAAAGATTATTAAATATAAAGACTTTGGGAAGAACACAATTGTGTAATAAACAAAATTTGTTAGAGATTTGTAAGATGAGTTACTGGAGAAAATATCTGGTTTCTAAGTGAAGGGAAATATATTTCAATTATTGGGCTAGTATTGGAGGAAGAAATACATAATGCTTCCTCCAGCTTCTACAATGTCCCATTTAACCTGCACAAGATGTTACTTTCTTGGGATAGTCAAGACTGTGAAACTCAGAGGCAAAGGAATTGAGCTAAAAAGATCTCTTGGCTGACAGGTTCTGATAGATAATTTTGTATGTGCTGCAGAATTATGATCAGAAGCTGTTGAGATA